>APFE031507395.1:2151-52623 GCA_000404065.3 Pinus taeda
TAGGGTTTTTTACCCTAGAAGGAAACCCCTCGCTATATATGAGGGAATTGTATTGCGTCTATGTATATCTGTATTATGAGTGAGGAAGAGAAAGGAGATTGAGAGCGAAGAGGGAGTTATAATGATCTACTGTAGGTTGTATCTCTTCAATTTGTTGGATAATATAAAGAGAAGGACTAGCTGTTTCTCCATGGATGTAGCCCAAACTGGGTGAACCACGTATATCTGTGTCTCTCTTGTTTTATGCATTTTCTGTGTTTATATTTCTGCAATATTTTATGTGTTCCATTGCTCTATAATATATAATTTTCTAACAGCTGGAGGAGCCAATACCCATCACAGATAGACTGATTCACAGGATAATGCGATTTTCTTACACATGAGAGAATTTGGCCATGATATTTGGAAAAAAAGGTGGTGAACAAGCTCTCGTAGAGTCTATGAAGGAAAAGTTTAAACTGGTGAAGAAGCCATGTAGATATGCTATATCCAGCATCTGTGACCCTGTTGTGATGGTATCCACATAGATCTTAGCAAAGAAGGTGATGAGGAAGTGTAGTGCCGATGAGGTGTTGGCACCTGTCGTCATGCTAGTAGCCTAGTGCATCAAAGGAGTCCAGTTCGACTAGTCTGACTACCTTCACAGTGATTTTTTGGTGAATCTCTAAAAAGCACAAGAGCTCAGCAAGACGTTCCACTACACGTGGCTCTTGCTGTCAATTGTGTTGGTAGCGTGGGAGCTACTATAGGATATCCAGTTCCCTTCAGTCATTCCAGACCTCCCAGAAGTAGCGAAGTATGCTTCACTATAGGCAACCAAGGACCCGTAGAGAGTTAAGGACAACAAGATCTTCTAGATCTTGATGGAGATGAACATCCACATGGCTATCAATCACAAACCTCAGTTGTCGCCTATGGTGTACGCCAACTTTGAGGGCTACATAATAATTTAAAGCAGACTTCCATCATGTGTCCATGAGGGCGTGGAAGGACCCTGCACAGAAATGGTACGACTTGCCTTATCTAGCAACAGATGACACCATTGATGTAGTACTTAATCAATGGCCAGAAGAATGGCGCTCTACAGTAGACTTAGAGGTCGGTGGAAGCAAGTCCACCGTGGATAAAAAGGAGGAGGCGAAGCTTAAGATGACATAGCTGGCAAAAAATAGGAAAAAGGAGGCCGTTGATAAGGCCCAAGCAGAGCACGAGGCCACGCAATAGACAGGGAAGTAGACAGGTGAGACAAAGTAGGGCTTTGACAAAGGCATGAGGTCGCATTCACCTAAGATAGAGGAGGAAAAAGAACAACATGGTGCAAACCCTCAGGAGACATCCATTTACATCAAGCACCCAAGGGAGCTGGAGAAGGGAGGGTCTAGAAAGAAATTGAAGGCTACCAAGACATCACTGGACCCTATCACGTTAACAAAGGGTGACTTGCATGATATCAGTGAAATAGTGAGGGACGTCACCGCGGAGGCCCTACAACAATTTGAACAGCAGCAACAGATCATCTTGGGGGCTATCCAAACAGGGTTGCAGGAGCTACAGACCAGCACATCGCAGGCTAGCACAGTGTCTACCAGCCTGGCTATCGGCACTTCAGAGGCTACCAATATGCTGCTCACCAAGGCCTCCAATACGATAGTGCTACCTGATGGAGCAATGGCCATGGAAAATGAAGCTAACAAGCCCACTGCCAATGCCCTAAAGGGAGTAGGGTTGAACCTGGCAGCGCTCTCACGTGAAGCACTCCATCTCTTGCAGGATGGAGTGATTACAGAGCTGAGGGCCCATGATCACTGCGCTCTCCAAGTGATCAATGAACAGCGGATCAACAACGATCAGATGGCATTGCAGTGAGATTATACCATAGCCACTAATATTGAGGTGACTAATCAGAGCAAGTGCATTACACAGGTCATCGAGGAGGCATGCCAAATGGTCTTAGAACTGGCCATTCTAGAGGAGGAGCCAGTCGAAGTGCGCATCCACAAGGTGGCCATAGGGGTGCGTGACACTCGTACTAAAATGGCAAGGGTTCAATTGGAGTTGAACCTGAAAATTACAAAGTTACAGTTGAAGGCCCAACCTTCAACTCCCCCAAAAGTGAAGGAGCAGTGGGCGACTGCTGTCATAGAAGTAGTAGTGGTGGTGGACAGTGTAGTAGCAGACTACACGCAATTGTTTGAATGGACATTTGAGGTCCTAACTAGCTTGGAGGAGGATCCCAATGTAGAGCAACTAGAGATGGAAGCACACAAGCTACAACAACGCTATGATGAAGTTAAGGGCACAGCGTGAATTGTCGTGCTGACACAGAGACTAGCCAAGTTGTAGGAGGCCAAGCAGCTGAAGGAACAGTTGGATGCAGTGCTGCACAAGGAAGTAGTGCAGAAAGCATGACTAAAGCCCCTGGCTAGATGAGGCTTACATAGTGACATGATCTATCGAAGGCAAGCTTGTGACTCTGCAAGCCACACAACAAAATCTTCAGGCTGACAGTTCAGGAGCAATGACCGAGAAAATGGTTGAAGATGTAAAGCAGGCGGCTGCACAGTGCATAGTTGAGGTTGTGGTCATCTGAGTCAAATTGGAAGGTCTCCACGTAAAGATATTTGCACCTGCTGAGTGACACAAGGGCGAGTCACGATGTTTTTGTTGGGGGCCTGTTGGGAATGGGATCCCCCAAAGGATAGTTTTGGGGCTAAAAGCCCATGTTTTGGGTCGAATTTTTTAATAAAATAGTAAAGTATCCACATTTTTTGGTCATGGAGCATGAAGGTGTCATAAGTCATAAAGGGTTGTCTGCCCTTAGTTTCGTAAAGTAAAGTCGGCTGTAAAAAGACCTACCCATGGTCTACGAACCATGAATTGTATAAGAAGAGCTAAGCTCTAAGTATTTTAGTGGTAAGGTGATGAAGAAGATAGTCATAGCTCTTAAGTAACAAGTCTAAATTTTGGGTCATAGCGTAGGTAGAGGCTCTGCAGCTAAGTGCACAAAGGCCTAGGGTGGAAGTCCACAACTGAGTTCGCGGACCCCTGCAGCCATGTGCGAAGGGTGGATAGAGTCTGTAATCCCTTGAAGATATCAATAAAGAGAAGTATTCTGGAAATTTTGTGTCTTTGTTCTGATTAATGCATCTTGTCATTTTATGTATGAATTTCCTTTGTAATGCTTATATGATGTGCGAATGAATGCAATTACATTGGGTAACTAAATGCAAGTAAGAACATATGTTTACACGGAGCTAACTATTATTATATAATAAGATAAGTAAGATTCTTAAGGTAACTTGAAAATTTGTGCAATATGCTGCCTTAGCAACGGAAAAGTATCTTAATCAAAGGTTAGGGTTGCACGAAGGCCAATCATACCTTTTCGCAGAAGTATTGAAGGGAGGAATAAGGGGTTAGGAAGACAGAGCCCTAGAACTAAGTGACCTCCACGAAGGTAGGAATAGAAGGTATAAACTAACATCATGCCATCTCAGGGAGTAGAAACTTGGTTCCAGCACCCCCCCATATTGCTTTGGGTGAGATTTTGGTTCGCGCTCTGCGAACTGATTCCGAAAGGGCTAGTAGTGTAGGGATTTGTTTGGCTAATTAATGTTGAACCTGGGTTAGGCACCCTCAAGCCAACAGTCCCTAGCCCTTAAAAATCAAAGAGATGTTAGGAGTTTCTTGGGATTAGCTGGGTATTATAAAAGGTTCATCAAAGATTTTAGTAAAATGGCCTCACCTTTGTTTGGATTACTTGCCAAGGATTCATATTTTTTTGGACAAGCAATTACCAAGAGGACCTTGAAGTGTTGAAAGAAAAGTTGACCACTGTACCCATCCTTAGGGGTCCCAACTAGGCATTGCCTTTCCATATCCACACTAATGCATCAGATAAAGATGTGGGGGAAGCCTTAGTACAACTAGAAGATAAATTTCCTTGTGCTATATATTTCATTAGAAAGAATCTGTCTAAAGCTGAGTTGAATTACATGATCACTGAAAAAGAACTCTTAGTTGTAGTACGTTCTTTAAACAAATTCAGGCACAATATCAACGGGTACCAAAATTTTATTCATACTTCTCATGCATTCATTAAGTATTTAATGAATAATATTGATGTCAATGCCAAGATAATTAGTTGGTTGTTATTGTTACAATAGTTTGATTTTACTATTATTGACAAACTATGAAAATAAAACATGGTTGTAGATTTCCTGTCAAGACTAACCTTGCCTAGAGATGATGAGATGGTGGATGATCAACTTCTAGATGAACACCTCTTTTCCATCTCGGTGCTTTCTCCTTGGTTTGATGATATAGCCAATTACTTGGTTTCTGGGAGGTTCCCTCCTAATCTGTCATCCAAGGAGAAAAGAAAGATTGGAAGAAAAAGTGCTCCTTTCACTTGGATTGGATTTGATAGGTGGGGCATGGATTTCATTGGGCCAATTGATCCACCATCGGGAGAAAAGAAGTACATCATTGTGTGTGCTGATTAATTGAAAAAGTGGTCTAAGAAAAAGGCAGTTAAAGAAGAAATTGACCAGAAGGTGGCTGATTTTTTAAGGGAAAACATCTTCTATAAGTTTGGGTATCCAAGGGAGGTGGTCACCGATCAAGGAGCACAATTCACATCAAATCTGATTGAATATCTCATGAGGAAACACCATATCAAGCACAAGAAATCACTGCATATCACCCTCAAGAAAATGGGCATGTAGAGGTCACAAATAGAGCATTGGAAATCATTATAACCATGGTCATTAGCAGTAATAGGAAAGACTAGGAAGATAGACTTGTGGAAGCTACCTGGGCCTACGACACCACTTGGAATACCACCACTAGATTCATTCTCTTTGAGTTGGTCTATGGGAAGAAGGCCCTATTTTCTATTGAATTTGATTACAATACGTTAACAATGGCAGCTCAATTAGAATTGGATCTCACTTCAGCACAACATGAAAGACTGCTCCAACTCAATGGTGTAAATAAATTCAGAATGCAAGCTCTACTACACACTAAGGTAATCTAGCTATAGAGGAAGATTTGGCATGAAAACCACATCAGATAAAGGACTTTACAAGAAGGAGATTAGGCCCTATTGTAGGATTCTAGATTTAAGAATTTCGAGGGGAAGTTGATGATAAGATGGCTAGGTCCCTATCCAGTAGAGAAGTGTCATGAGAATGGATCTGTCCAAATCAAAACCATTGAAAAGGAAGATATTCCATTACTTGTCAACGATCATAGGTTGAAAGTGTACAAGAAACATATGTCCAAGAATTTTTCAATTCAGTCAGCATAGAGTTAAATGTGATTGGGAGGCTCATAGTCCTTAGTCCACCAAAATTATAAGAGAAAAAATAAAATAAAATAAGAAAAGGAAAAAAAATTTAATAAGGGCACCTAAATGAGACCTCCATGAGGCATCTGAGGCCCACTCTTGAGTTGAGAGCCTCTTTGATGCAACCTAGGAGAAAAAAAGGGAAAATAAAAATAAAAGATCCCCGAGTGAAAACCTCCTCTGAGGTGCCTAGGGTAGACATGTAGGCTGAAAATCTCTACAAAGGCAGTTTTCTTGTCTCAAAAAAAAAAAAAGAGAAAATAAAATCGCATGGAAGGATCTCTTACACCATTTCTGCTAACATTCTTTTTTCTTGTAGGACTACACACAATTGGCAGATTTTATGGCTACAAGACTAAACCTACAAGTTTCCATCCATCCTTCCATCCAAACACCTCATCTCCATACCCTCCACTCATATAACCATCTCTCTCCACCATCGAATCAACAAGAAACTCGAATTTCACCTCCTCACTGTGATGCTACGGGAGGGACATGTATTGCTACAGGAGATCCTGTAATGCTACAAGAGGAGACTTTGAAGCTATAGGAGGGGGATCCGATGAGAATAATAGAACAAAATACCAAGCTGCCTTTAGGAAATGATAAAGGGATGTCCTCTAATGATTCTTTCATCACCCATCCATTCCATTTAGCCAAAACTTGCTCAAAATTTCCTCTCTGTCCTATCTCTAAAAAAAGAAAAACACATAAGCAACTATTTTCTATTCCTCCAACATCTACACCACTTCCTCATGACTCTAACCATGTCCTTATAACCTATCATCACTTCCCCTCAACACCAACATGCAAGATGAGGACTTCAAGGGAGGATTAAATGACTGCTACAAGGAGAAAACTCCTCCAGTAGTAGATTGTGAAGTCACAACATAAATTATTGAGATATTTTTTTTCACCTAATGAAAGCATGATGGAGCCATGTATGCAACCAATAAGGGACACATCATCCTCAGGTAGGCATTCCATCAGTGTCAAAAACTTGTACATGAGGGAGGCACCTACACACACACAACAAAGTTATCAGTCATGGTATCATCATGTTATGAAGACATGCATAAGAAACAAGCAAAAGAGTCAACTCCCTTTGATACCATGATGTTATATGGCCTAGCTCAAACATGCAACCATCTCCAGAAATTTGATCCATGGGTAGGCTCAGGTATGGAAACCCTCACCTCATCCCTACGCATAAAATGGCAAAAATGTGTAATGACCGAGAAAGGAGTTTTGATAGGTTGGAGGTGGCCAGTAAACTTGTCCACCCTCGGCTAGTGAACTTAAGTTTATATAAGTCACCCATGCAATGTGGAGATGTCAACTCAAAGTGAGGTGTTTTTCACAAAGATTAGGGTGATAATCATGAGGAGAGAGGAAATTATTGCACGGAGTGGGGAAAACGGTCCAAAAAAATAAACTTGTGTATATTCCATGTCACCAAAGCGCTCTAAGACTTTACCCCAAAGAGAATATTACGTATTGAGCTTGACTTCATTTGCACCATTTCTCATTCCAAAAACAAGTAGAGAAAGGATGAGTTATTGTATCATACCACCTAGGGTACCACTGAGAAGTTTTGAACCCTTTCTATAGATGCTATACGAGGAAGCTACATAGATGTCTAAGATGCTACAGGAGGGTCGAAAAGGAGCTATAGGATAAATTGGAAGGTGAAAAAGGATCCATAGTGGTTTGAAATTGTTTCAAAACCATCATACACACACATAGTTGCTTTGACAAAAAGTAATTGACATCCTCATTCCTTGTTCTTACATCCATTTACATGAGAAGTTTGTCTGAAATTGATAGCCTGTAACAATTAATTAAGAAGTAGGAGGTATTTTTGGAAATTTTTTGGTTAGAAGTAGAGAAAAATATTTTGGTTGATATCAATTCTAACATCCTTCTCCCTCACTACCACTAAGGAATTTAACATTGTTTCGAAATTGATATTGTTTAAAAAAAAATTGAATTCCACATCTAAGTAGCACCAAAGAGGGACATTGTAGGTTTTAACCCCGTACCGAAATTACCTGCATACGAATTCTAAATCACAGGAAAAATAAAAATGCGAGAGCATAACACATAAAACACATATACACAGAGATTTCCCACTGGATCTCAAAACCGAGACTACCAGCTTGATTTTTTCATTATGTTCCTTTCAATGTTACAATACATATTTATACATGTCGAAGCATCCAATACCATGGAATGAAAACCATCGCGTCCAGAACCATGGACCGAAAACCATCGCGTCCAAAAAACATGTGCGAAAATCATGCACAAAACCGTAGGTGGATCCGCCCAACCTAACATAGGGTCCAAAACCAAAATTTTCCGGGGCGCTGCCCCGGACCTCATAAAGTGGGGTTACGGGTACCCCCCAAACCCCCTGTTAACTATGTGGAAAGAATATAACACAACCCAACAGACATAAGAAAAAATTGGGGGGGGGGGATTTAACATAAGATAATCCTCATACACCAAGAGGATTCACCAACACCCTGTTGTAGTGAACATCTTCAGAAGACATCAATGGTTGGGTTTCTTTGAGCTATTAAAGGGGTATGTTGATGATCTCACTCATGAATTTTCCATGGAATTACATTCTTAAGGAGAAGGCAATGCCACTACTGTTGTTAGAGGGTTGGAAATATATTTAAGTCCTGAAACCATAAGAAAAGTGACCACCTTAACCCTAAGAATTCTGTGGAGAAAATAAGACAAAGAAATGAGTGTCATAGATAGGAAAAACTTCTTCAGTTCGAAAGAGAAGCCTGTATAAGATAAGGATGGAGTAAGAAGAGAAATCCTACCTTACCCTTAGGATGAGGTAGCTTACCATATCCTCAAGTATATATCTAGTGAAGGGGGATTGAGTGTGGTATATGCCTACCACTTCATATTGCTCCATAAGCTTATATTCAAGGAAAAATAGCATCTCCCTCAAAGACTTAGTGTTCCCCATTTCCTCCTACAGTCAATCATTGAGATGAGTCAAAATGTGAGGGAAGGAAAGCACCAACACTTAGCTCACCATGGAATCATCAAGTTAATTGTGGTGGATGCTTTGATCCACTTAAGGATCCCTATCCTATGGACTAAATTTCTGGACATGGATAGGGAAAATTTTGTAGAAACCCAAGCCATCACACCCGGACAAACACCATCCTCTAGCACTAGATGTAAAGAAGGAAAAATAGAGAACTAAGAAGGTTTAAAAACAGAGGAGGAATAGATAGCAAAAGAAAAAGAAGAGGGGATAAAAACAAAGACAGAGGAGGCAACATAGACAAATAAAGTAGAAGCAAAAATTAAAGGAGGAGAGGAGAAGAAAAAAGTAGAAGGAATAATAAGCCCTAAGGAGACTTCTAAACCCCAAGAAGTAGAGAAACAACCATAACAAATAATTCTATCTCTAGGGGATACAAAAAAAGAAGTAGATGCAACATTAGCTACATTGGGCACACCTATCAAGCCCAAGAGGAGGCAACCAAGAGAAGGTCCCTGTTGTACTATTCAATAACCCCCCCACTTATTGATTTAAAAGTTAATATCCTATTGATAAATGGGAAGCCTTTATAAATATTCTCCAAAAAAAGTTCGCACTTAAGCACTTCCTTTTTGAATTATTAGAAATAAATTTCTAAATAAATATAAGGTATCAAGCCAAAATCCCTTTGTGACTAGCTATTCTCACTTTATCACATATCGCTGGACCATGTGTGTCATACGTTAATTAACAATTGGGGTCTGTGAATTGCGATAAGAGGGACCACCGTAATAGAATTATGATATCATTAAACTTATCATTAAAACTAAGGCTTAAAGTATTTCTTACAAAATAAAGTACCTATCGCAATTGCATAGCGGCATTCACAAAAGCACAAACAAGCAAAACCTTTAGAATACGCGAGTTGCGATATTGCGACATAACAAGCCGGACACTCATCACATCGCGGTGCTTACACAAAGGCAAATTTTGTGAACCATGAAAGGTTGTGAATGTGAAATGACCCAAACTCGATGGAAGTATGTGATAATTTTTATAACTTTGGTTAGTTCCGTCGCATAGTAAAAAGGCAATTTATGCAATTATTATTCATTCAAGAAAAATGCACTCAAAACGATAAGAGATACACCACTCACATTGCATGTCACAAAATTCTAAATAACTTTGAAATAATGCATAACTGGAAGTTTGATTTTGTGATTTGCGATAATATTTATCACAATCGCATAATCGACATTGCGCACTTCAAACTCATCAACTTGAAGTTTTTCTTACACATTTGCGATGCGATGGCTTAAATGAATAATAAAGGAAATAATTAAAGATCTTAGTGTGTATTTAATGATTTTTAATGGAATTTATGTTTAAAACAACTTGACGTGATTTGATATCTTTCATCTGCATTTTGAATAAAAACTTCTTCCTCGTCACCTTTCGAAATGAATCGTATCATTGCATTTTCACTGTCATTTTCCCTTTGTGTGTTTATCCGATAATCTCCATTGCTCAATTTCAGGGAATCTCCGAAGGAAACAACATTTGAAAAGATGGCGAAGAAGGGAAAATATATTGCATTTGAAAAATCGGACATGATGCCACTCTTCTCTGATACCACTTGCAACAAAGACAGAGGAACCAAATCATGGGAAGCCATGTATAACCTACTAGAAGAAGAGAAACCCAGGCCGCTAGAAACAAAGGCAACAACTAATGCCAAAGAATCATCTAATGCTTCCTACTTTAAGGCAGCATGTTTGTTTCTACACAGAATAGCTGCAAGACCTAAGATATTACCATACATAGATATGGTAAAATGGGTGATTGATATTGTGAATATCTCAGACAGAACTTTCAGGAATGCAGGACATGAGGTCATGGGGTCTTTCACAACAGAAAACTTGTGCCAAATGTACCATCTACCAGAGCCTGAAAGGATCTATGAAAAATATTTCCTTGAGCATTTTTCTAAAGAGAATGAGGACCCATTGGATGTTACAGAAACTTGGAGTTCAGGCTCGGGAAAATTTAAACGGGATAAATCTGGTATGTACCCAATTGCATCCCTCTCATCCCCACATAATTTCGTAGCTACAATGATGTGTAGATTATTTGGTAAAGATGATAATACCAAATTTTCTATAGAATGGCTTCCATTGATTGATGCAATGGTTAATGTAATGATTATGGATTGGAGTCAAATTTTATCAGACAATTTAACTATGGCTATTAGGGAATATAGGAAAAAAGAGAAGTATTTCCTCAATATTTATTCCCCCTTTTTATATGAGTGCTTATGTAATGGATGCCATTTGTTTTTGTTCTCAATTTCCAAACATGGGTTGGAAGTGGACTGTTCAAAACACTCTCCCCATCCATGTGTATCATAAAATCTTGTAGGAATCCAAATTCAATTCCCATTTTTACAAAATTTTCCATGGTGTTATGTACCCTATTTATAAAATGATTTTTGATAAAAATACCCCCATGCTTTTTGAAAAATCCAAGATAGACATCTTTCCAGTCGCAAGATGGTTCAGTGAAGAAACATTCACTTATATTAGAGTTTTGGGTAGAAATTTAATCAGAAGCTCCAAACATGCACAAGTATTAAGGAAACATCTAGATTTTAGACCCCCAAATAGACTTAGCACAAATAAAATATAGAGACAACAGAGCAAGGGGCTACAAACACTCAAGATATTGATGTTATTATGGCTTTTCCCACTTCTGAAATTGTCTTAAAAATTGAAGAGATACCTCCACTCGACATATTTTACAGTCCTACACATGAGGATTTTGTTAAAAGACAAAGAAAAAAGAGGAAATTAGACACCAAGACTATTGAAACTATAGAGAATGAATCAATGGAAGTTGTGTGGAAACACACTCCTGTTGACCCATTAGAAAACATTATGAAGTTGTCACAGTTTGCAGGAATCTATGCCACATCGACCATTGATAAAGCAACATAAGTCTGGTTGTTGATAAAAGAAAAAGAACAGAGAGTTCTTCTACTTGCACAACAATTAGAACAAGAGAAAACCAATCAGCAAATAGAACAACAGGTAGCTTAGCTTTAGAGGGAATTTGAGCAAATGAGGTTACAAAATTGGGCAAGCATATCAGAAAAGGACTCATAGATTTTCCAAATGCGGGCCATGGTAGATATATTTAAAGATAATCCTCAAACAAATGAGTTCATCAAAGAAGCAATCAAGCTAGATTCCCTATTGATACAACAACAAGAGATGTTATATGAGACAATCTCACAGATCAATCCTTACTGTGAGACAAGTGATAAATTGACAAACCAGGTGATTGATCTGAGGTTTGAATATGAAGAAACCTATTAAAGATTTCTGACTTTATTACCTGGCAGGAATCTAATGAGGGAAGAAAGACTGATCTACCAAAAATGGAAGAATCCCACAAAGACATTATATTTGTAGATTGGGATACATGGTTAAAGTAGGCAGAAAGGGCGACAATGACAACAACAAGTGTAACAAACAATATAATTGAGGTCATTAATGAAAACCTCCACAATGCTAACCTTGTCAAAGAATGCATACTAGGGGATCTCCTAGATATCAAAAAACTAGAACAATAATGGAAACAAACAACTCAGACCAAATAAGAAGCAATCAAACCGCTGACTAAACTAGATTGGGAGACATACTAGAAGTATTTGGTAAACCACATAGCTAGTGGATGACTTTGCGATGCTTAACTACCTCTGCACAAAAAATGGTGCTAGCTCCATCAGATGCCATATGTTGAGCCTCCATTTTGTCCAAATTTTCATGATTTACCTAAATAATTTTATGTCTCTACTAAGTGTCTATAATCATTATTAGTCATTTTATGCATTATTAAGTTATCATTTAGAGGCATTTAGCGCTGACAGTTGTTGATCTATGAACTTTTCTTGTTTTTTTAATTTTATGTCAAAATTTCATTAATGTCAAGCTCTTTGGTGGTAGTTGCTAACATTTCTATAGCAGTTGTGCCTGCACTAGCTCTACCTGCACCAATGTGCCTCCACCCACATGCCCGCACTAATTTGGGGCTTTCATACATTGACACATCACTAGGGAAATATGGAAGAGGATTTTGTTCAAAATATTATTTGAACACTTCCACATAAGCTAACATACACCTAGGTCATATGGATTTATGTTTAGGCAATAATTAATGCCTCAGCCCCAAATATGTAGCAGTTTCCAAACTGCCAACTTCTGCCTCATTTTCCAAGCAGGTGAAGGTGAATGGAGAAATTCTAGAACATGGGTTTTTGTCCCATTATAGCAAATTGACAATCCTCAAACTGATTTTTAAAATTTGTAAAGGTATAAAAGTTACATAATGGTCTTTGAGGCAGTTTTCTAAAAATAGAGTGTTTTTCCATAATCTTAGCATCTCAGATTTCAAACAGTCATTTTCGGGAATAATTTCTGAGGCCCTGGATGTGAACCAGAATATTATGAGAGAGGTTATTATTGAAAATATAACTATATATATTTCCTCCAAACAGTTCTCTGAAATTCATAATGGTCAAGACGATACGCAAAGGTCTTTGGAGGCATTTTGTTAAAAAAACCGATTTTTCCAAAATTGTAGAAAATAGCTAGATTTGGGAAATTCATGCCAGATCTTCATTCCTTCAATGGGTAAATGGTTGTACTAATATTCTGTTGATAAATATTAGTTGGGATTCAATCCCCATGTTGTTTGCTAAGGAATAGAGCCAAAATTATCATGAAAGAACATTATAAAAGGAAGGAGTCACGTAGGTGTGAAGGCTGGATTTTTGGAGATGGCAGATTGTATTATGTAAATAATATTTATTTGTAGGAGGGGGAATCTATCTTACTATGCAGGAAGGGAGGAGATGCACACTAGTGGGATGATCCCTCGAGGAGACCACTAGAACCAATGCAACATTGTTTTATGAATTTGTAACTAGACTTCTGAAATGAATTTCTTTGGCATTAAATTTTGAATTCTAGTTTCTACTCTAAAATGACTTTATTTGGCAATCACTTCTGAGTAATTTTGTTTCTCCATACTATTCTAAATATGAATTAATCGTTACAAGGGAAACGAGCTGAATGGTTGGACCCACCAGCTAGTCTATTGCCCCAAACCTCTTAACTTTCTTTTGCTGCATTTTAGTTGCTTGGTGTGAGTGTGATCTTAGATAATTTCACAATTTCATTCCATAGCTTGATTCCTTTTTTCAGTCATTTAATTTTCAATTTCATTCCACAAGCTTTATTTTACTGCTCTGGTTATTTAAGTTTAATATCAATGCTTTTGGATGTATTTTCAGAAAGGCTGAACTAAAGTAAACGGTGAATGTTTTAACTGCGTCTCTTATTTATTCTTATAAAGATTTACCCTGATCTCATTGTTGCATGGCAGAGTGTATTTCTTGAATGCAATGGTGAAATAATTGCTGAGCAAGAATCTTGGTAAACTTAACTTAACATGTACTCATAACTTCCTTTGAATATTATATGAGACAGATTCCTGTGCTTTTGCAGAAAAACATTTATTCCTGCACTTTTGCAAGAAGATGCTCAGATCAACATAAGAAAAGATTGTGAATCTTGTTGGCAAAATGCTCATAGAATTCTTCATTATAATTAAATGCTACATATATTATAAGGAAGCATTTAATAAGATCAAGGTAAATAACACGAATTATATATTGGTTCCTATTGCATATTTCTCTTTCAACTAGAGTACTAAATTGTCTTTAAGAGAAGCAATGCATTATTATCATGATTCTTTTTAAAGCATTTGATTATTTCCTTAGATCTGTTGGAATGAAGTTTCCGTGTGATTTCTAGTTTCATGCTTGCAACATAACAATAATTTTGAAGAGGTTTTGCATTCTTTATTTCTTTAATCACTTTCTTTTGAATGGGGCCTACATTCCTTTGTCCCTGGACAACTGAGGAAGACCTATTGCAAGAGTCAACTCAACCTAGAAGAGGAGACAAAAGTAGATTCTCGGAGTGTGTTTACTTTTCTTTGAAGAGTCTTGTTTATTTTTCTATAATGATGCTCCTTTTGAATTTCTTTCAAGAGCTTGGTTTTTATTTAACAGATCCCTGAGGTCGTATTCTGGCATATATTGTGCTACACCTCTAAGTTTACTTACCTGGATTGACAAATTAAATGTTGGTGTAAATCTTGCATTTATATCGCCCCACATTTTGGCGTCGTTGCCAGGGAGGCGTTGTAGGATAAGGCTTCAATGATTTGTCATGCTTTTCCCTTTCCTTCAAAATTGAATTTCCAGATTAACAAGATTGCCCTTGCTTGCTAAAGCATAGTGGACGACATTTCCAGAGAGCTCACAAGCCAAGTTTTCCCTTCTGGAAATGAGTGATTTCCTTTACTACAAAGTGTGATGCCTGATTTGTTTCTTTTACTGCAATTTAGTTTTTATGAGTAATATTTCTTTATGTAAAGTGTGATTCTTGATTTACTGCAATTGAGTTTTTATCATCAATTTCTTTCACTGTAAAGTGTGTTACTTTTTTTCTGCATTTGAGGTTATTTAATTTCCGCAAGTGTGATTCCCTTAGTTTATAATCTTGGTTTGTTCTTTTTATTGCAATTGATCTTCTGAGTTTTTCAGGTGATAAAAGAACCCCCCACTCCCAATCCGGGTGCTGACAAGACTTTCCAACTAGTAGGAAAATGCCAGGAAGTGTGATCTTATGAAAAAAACTATCTCAAATTCTGGCAGAAGCTAGGGTCTTTGCTTCACAAAAAGAATACATCTTGGCATCAATTAGAGAGAGGTTTATTCCTTTGGAAGAAGAGAATCATGAGGAACCAGAAGATCCTCCTAAGGAGATCGAGAAGCTATGGATAATGTTTGATGAGGAGAATCCATTAGAATCAAAGATTGAAGAACACCATCCCGATCCAGCCTGCACTTTAGAGGATGAACAAAGAAAATTGGAGGAGTTGCATGATGCACCAAATGTTGCCCATGAATCAAATGACCAAGAATATATGGATGCCATAGAATCTTGGTTTCAGATGATTGTCAATATTCATCCCTCCCTTATCATTCAACAATTTGTAGCATCACATCAATTAATGTAGTTGGTACCTCATGTTCTGGTATTTTATTGCATATACTTTCCAAAATTTGAACATGAATATGATTATCCTCTTGTTGTACACTTGGTTCATTGGAAGTCCTCCTATACTTAAAAGGGAGTCTTCCACTTCTTAGGGTAGAGTAGGGTAGAAGAATAAAGAAATGGCATGAATAAAATTGTTACAACAATGCAATTGGGGTTCTGACTTTCAAAGCATAGCCATTGAAATTACTTTTAATCCACATCGATTGTTAACACACACATCTGTGACAAATCTTGTTGAATATGATTCACTCTAATACCTCATGATTTTGCAAAAGTAACCATGATTAACCACGCTAATGAAGTTGTTACCTAAGATATATATTTCCAATTTTCCTTAGAAGGTACTATTGGAGAACCCCCATGTTGGACCACTCTTGTAAAGATCATAATAAGCTATTCATGAGAACACTAGAATTATTAAAAATAAAAAATCTTTCAGTCATTATCTGGGATATTTTTAACAAGTCTTTAGGGTAGAGGAACTAGCCAATAATGATTAGTCATTAAAAAATTTCCACGCCATCCTGTACCCTTAAGGAGTAGATCTGTCTCCCCAATTATTAAGTAAATTTTGAAGTTAATTATAATAAGAGTTTACAAAAATATTTAGGGGAGGATAGGAGGTCTCGTGATGAGCTGACCTACCAGGATCATTGGACCTAACATGCATGCCATTACTGCGCTGGTCACCAAGCCAGAGTAATGGATTTCAGCCAAAAAGCTAGAAGACAGGAGGTCTCATCACGAGCCGACCTATTCATCCATGTTACTTCTTGTGATTGGCACTACCATCAGCTGGTTACCAAGACATGAAAATGGCCTTCATCTAATTTTTAAAATTAAATAAGATAACTCTCAATCTATATCTAGTAAGTGGGACACAGAAATTTCACTAGGTTAAAAGACATCCCTGTCGAGGCTATTGATGCCTACAGGCAGTAGGGCCATGTCCGTGGTATTAAAGTTAATTTCATACTAATATTTACTCGGTTATATTTCTCTTTCCCTTAAACTTATCATTTTATTTCTTGTACAATAGTTTTAAGATGATTTGAGCATGATGCTTTGAGTTCTATCTTTCAAAAATCAAGAATCATTAATGATGGGATACCATTAGTGAAGGTAATCCTTTGTATTGATTAAGGATAAATTCAAATTTTCATCTAGATGACAACAAATTTAGTGTGTTTGTTGATTGTTCCAGGAAGGTGTCATCTTGCTCTATTTTTATTTCCCTTTTTCTGGTATCATAACTCCAATTCTTTATGGTATTTAGAGTGATGAATTGCTCAACGATGATTACTGACTAGATTTTGATGGAAAAAAACGTGTGTTGATTGTGGCTGTCTCTAAATAAGCACTACATGACAGGATTGTTATAGTAGGTGCAATAATATTATGGTAATTTTCCTGAAACTACAACTTTTCAACAAAGATCTGATTTTTTATCATCATTATGAATAAGATTCTCAACATAAATAGGAGCTCTCAAATATATGGCAAGCAAGGAATTCATATAAAACAAGACAACATGTATGTGAGGTCTATTATAAAGGTGAAATACTCGCATAATGTATGGTACAACACATTTCTTTCCTGTACCTATAATTTGTTACCTCACAATTTTACCATTTCTGCACTTGGTACCTTCATCAGGAATATAACATTGTTTTAGTTGGCACAATAATAATAATGTTGTAGACTTGATAAATGCTTTAAATGATGACATACCATGATATCTTAAAATTTCTTTGCGAATAGTTTTGCTGACACATTTATCGAGAAGCATAGTATGATCTTTAAACATTCCCCCTGCCTTCTTCCATGATTTTATAATCTTATGGTTTGGCTTGCATGAGGACATGCAAGAAAGTCAACATGGGGGAGTGTTGAGCCTCCATTTTGTCCAAATTTTCATGATTTACCTGAATAATTTTATGCCTGTACTAAGTGTCTATAATCATTATTATTCGTTTTACGCATTATTAAGTTATTATTTAGAGGCATTTAGAGTTGACAGTTGTTGATCTATGACTTTTCTTGTTTTGTTAATTTTATGTGAAAATGTCATTAATTCAAGCTCTCTTGTGGTAGGTGCTAACATTCCTATAGTAGCAGTTCCTATAGTAGTTGTGCCTGCACTAGCTCTGCCTGTACCAACATGCCTGCACGAATTTGGGGCTTTCATGCATTGGCACATGTCTAGGGAAATATGAAAGAGGTTTTTGTTCAAAATATTGTTTGAACACTTCCACATAAGCTAAGATACACCCAGGTCATACGGATTTATTTTTAGGCAATAATTAATGCCTCAGCTGCAAATTTGCAGCAGTTTCCAAACTGCCAACTTCCGCCTCATTTTCCATGCAAGTGAAGGTGAATGGAGAAATTCTAAAACATGGGTTCTAGTCCCAGTATAGTAAATTGACAAATCCTCAAACTTATTTTTAAAATTCGTAATGGTATAAAATTTACATAACGGTCTTTGAGGTGATTTTCTAAAAATAAAGTGTTTTTCCAGAATCTTAGCATCTCAAATTTCAAACAGTGATTTTTGGGCACAATTTCTGAGGCAATGGATCTGAACCAGAATATTATGAGAGAGGTTATTGTTGAAAATATAACAATATATATTTCCTCCAAACAGTTCTTCGAAATTCATAATGGTCAAGGAGATACGCAGAGGTCTTTTGAGGCATTTTGTTAAAAAAAACTGATTTTTCCAGAATTGTAGAAAATAGCCAGATTTGGGAAATTCGTGTTAGATATTCATTCCTTCAATGAATAAATTGTTGTATTGATATTCTATTGATAAATATCAGTTGGGATTCAATCCCCATGTTTTCTTCTAAGGAATAGAGCCAAAATTATCATGAAAGAACATTATAAAACGAAGGAGTCACGTAGGTGTGACGGCTGGATTTTTGGAGATGGCAGATTGTATTATGTAAATCATATTTGTTCACGGGAGGAGTGAATCGATCTTGCTGTGCAGGAAGGGAGGAGATGCATAGTAGTGGGATGATCCCTCAAGGGGACCACTAGAACCAGCGCAACATTGTTTTATGAATTTGTAACAAGACTTCTGAAATGAATTTCTTTGGCATTAAATTTCAAATTCTTGTTTCTACTATGAAATGACCTTATCTGGCAATCAATTCTAAGTAATTTTGTTTCTCCATACTGTTCTAAATATTGTGACTTAGTCGCTGCAAGGGAAATGAGCTGGATGGTTGGGCCCAGCAGCTAGTCTGTTGCCCCAAACCTCTTAACTTTCTTTCGCTACATTTTAGTTGCTTGGTATGAGTGTGATCTTAGATAATTTCAGAATTTCCTTCCATAGATTGATTCATTTTTTCAGTCATTTAATTTTCAATTTCATTCCACAAGCCTTATTTTAATACTCTAGTTATTTAAGTTTAATATCAATACTTTTGGATGTATTTTCAGAAAGGCTGAACTAAAAAAACGGTGAATGTTTTAACTACGTCTCTTATTTATTCTTACAAAGATTTACCCTGATCTCGTTGCTGCATGACAAAGTTTATTTCTAGAACGCAATGGTGAAATAATTGCTAAACAATAATTCTTGTTAACTTAACTTAACATGTACTCCTAATTTCCTTTGAATATTATATGAGACAAATTCCTGCACTTTTGCAGATAAACATTTATTCCTACACTTTTGCAAGCAGATGCTTGGATCAACATAAGGAAAGATTGTGAATCTTGTTGACAAATCGCTCACAGAATTCTTCATTATAATTGAATGTTGCATATATTATAAGGAAGCATTTAATATGATTAGGGTAAATAACACGAATTATATATTGGTTCTTATTGCATATTTCTCTTAGAACTAAAGTACTAAATTGTATTTAAGAGAAGCAATGCATTATTATCTTGATTCTTTTTAAAGCATTCACTTATTTCCTTAGATTTGTTGGAATGAAGTTGCCGCGTGGTTTCTAGTTTCATGCTTGCAACATAACAATAATTTTGAAGAGGTTTTTCATTCTTTATTTCTTGAATCACTTTGTTTTGAATGGGGCCTACATTCCTTTGTCCCCTGGAAAATTGAGGAAGACTTACTGTAGGAGTCAACTCAACCCATAAGAGGAGCTAGAGGTAGATTCTCGGAGTGTGTTTACTTTGCTTTGAAGAGTCTTGTTTAATTTTCCATAATGATGCTCCTTTTGAATTTCTTGCAAGAGCTTAGTTTTTATTTAACAGATCCCCGAGGTCGTATTCAGGCATATATTGTGATACACCTCTATGTTTACTTACCCGGATTGACAAATTAAATGTTGGTGTAAATCTTGCATTTATACTGCTCGACACCATATTTGAAAGATAATTAAAATCCACAATCGGCTAGCCACCCCAGGTGTTATAGACATATTTGGGCACTACAACCCCAATCTTATATGTCGATAAACTAGGGCTCTTTAACCCCTAAAAGTGTTGCTTCATACCCTAAAGGATCATGGTCAACTGTTTATATCATTCCCCAAAAATTCCACCTGAAAAACCATCCAGAATTGGCCAAAAGAGGACCATACTGACTGCTCCATTGTCAGGGTGCGATGCATACTAACTCCTACACTAGCCAGGTGCGATGCATACTAATGATGCCTTCTATAGGGTGCGATGAGCGAGGATGGACAAATGTCCAAGATAGTTTGATAGCTGGGTGCTCATGGAATATTCTAGAAACTTCTCCCATGACACTTGCCTCTCTGAATTCGCCCAGGGACGAGTAAAAGATCCAAGAAATATCCAAGTGGAACCAAATGCAACAAGTGGAGTGACACTAATCAAAAACCCAGAGATGACTCACACCCTTGCACACATCTATAAATGGATCCCTCATCTGAGAGGTCTAGAGGCTGGAATTTTGTAATTTGCAAGGAAGTGCTGATATTTTGTGGTCTAGAAAGAGCATTGTATTGTTGGTGTCATCTTGATTTTCATGAAGTGAAGAGGGCTTTGATGCTGGGAGGATGATGCTAGATCAGACAGTTGGGTTGTAATTCTCTCTTCTATTTAATAAAGTTCTTTGAGTTTTCTTCTATACAACTGTGCAATTGTGTATGTTATTATTTGTGAATGCTATTGTATGTTCATTGTATTTTTGATTCTACAATGCTTATGATATAATAGATCAATATGCTTTGACGGTGTTTTGTTACTACGTTTCTACATGTATTCTCTAAGCGGGATAAGTAGGAGAGGAGTTGCAAGCTCTGTCAAGGTTAAGAGAGATCAAGCAAGGATTTAAGAAAAAGATCCAGGTTGGTTCCTTTGCCTCTCTCTTATCTATCATACATACAAGAAATCCCAAATTGGTTTGATTGTTAGTTTCTAGGATAACTACCAATCCTAGAGGGCTAGTCGATTGAAAAGACACCAGTTTTCCCAGAAACAAAATGGCGAATCCGCTGGGGATCGAATAGATGTTTGTTTGTTATTGTTGTTTGCTTTATAAACTATAGACGGAGCCTGAAGTTAGCCAGATAGCCTTCAATCTGCTCTTGCTCTGCAATTGCATAGTAGATGAATGCTGCTTCAGTCAATCTCCGGTTTAGTTTATGAATTGAACATTTGACTTACAAGCATTCTAGATGCCCTTTTGGTAGCTTAGTATCCTCCCAAGATCATTCCTCTATACTTTTCTCTTTGCTATCCATCATAGCACAGCTTAAATCACTGAAATCAGTTGCAAATTTGAGCCAAAACCCACCTTAGTTGTGCTCCCTGGCCCATTGCACTATCTGTCACTGTCAACCAGTATGCATTGCACTACCCAATCCTGAAAAATGTGATTCATCATTGTTTTTGTGAAGCCCAGGTGTGATGACTGACTGAACCTATTTCTCTTCTTGAAATTTGGGGTTTTTGTCCTTGTTTTCAGTTCTGTTTAGTTGATTTGCTACTTATGAACAATGCCTCATTACTGAAGCCTACTTGCATTACATAGATCAGACTCCATTGATTAGGATTAGTAAATGTTTTCATGTATTTATCCATCATTTACAATCCTTTGCTGAAACGTTGCTTAAATAGATATGTCGTTTTGGTTTAAAAAGTGTTGTAACTGTCGTTTTGTGTCAAGAAGAGAAGTGTCGTCGAGTCTTCCTTCTCTGAATAGTCAATTGAACTTTTTGTCATGTATTTGATTTTATTTGTTGTTATTTGAAGTGTCGAAAGGATTTTCTATTTGAAATTGAAAAGTGTTGTTTAGTCTTCCTTTCTATTTTGAAAAAGAAATTGTCAAAATGTCGCTTTGAATGAAATATTTCAGATCTTTGCTATACTTAGTTTTCCTTTCTGGAATTTTTCACATTAAGGGGAATGAAAAACAAATACATGAATTTGCATTTTCATTTAGCTTGTGTGTGAAAAATGATTTAGGAAAGTGCATTTAGAGTGTGCTCTTTGCTCTTTGTTTGAAAGAATCATAATTTTCTTTCCCTTGTAGCTAGGATTTTCATTGATCAAAATAAACAACGATTGTTTATAATTGTAGATTGCATTTTTAGGAATTTCAAATCAATATCACGTGGTGAACCATTGAAAGGCAAACTTTTAAACAAGATCAACTCTAAAATAAATCTCAATGAACCTAACAATGCTTTGGAACCTAACGCAACACATATAGAGGCCTAGGCTAGAGACGTGTTCTGGCATCGTAAAATCTAGTAACTATTGTTTTCATCGAAGGTTGGGTTATTCCTCCTCTTTGATATGACAAGTACTAGCATGGACTTGTGCGCCTCATACCGTCAAGTATATATTGGTAGACCACAATAGACTTACATCCTTTATCCATAGGAAGTCGTGTCTGTCGCCCTATCGATCGTAATGCACTGAACACAACATTCGGGAAGATTGACTGCTATACATAAGTCCTTGGTAATTTCTCTTTAATTTATCACCAAGGTGTATATTGCAGTTTTGTGATTGGTTTGATAATCCCACTATCTAGATTTCCAGAGTAGTCACTTTCGTTCCTTTTCGACTCTTTAAAAGAAAAGGTCCATTTGAGCACTTGTCACTTCAGGCTCATTAAAAATTGAAGGGGACTAGAGTCATCTTTAGCTTTTTCTTGACTCTTAAAAATTGAAAAAGCAAAGTTGTGTCAAAGCATCATTGAAATTTATTAAATTTAGAATAACATCCTTGTTCCTTCGTTGATCTTAGGTTGAGATAATGGAGCCCACCAATCAAGGGATCCCTTTGAGGTGAATCCTAGTCCATTTTCTTCTTGGGGAAATATTGGTGCTCTGTATATGGCTGCATTTTCGCTTCCAAGAATCACAATTGGCCTGCCAGTATGACTGTTCTCAACCTCTGTTGTTCAAAATACCATGATTCCTCAACAATCGAATCAACATCCAGTTAATACTGAAGTTGACCCTTCGCCTTCTTCTTTGTTTGTTTCTCCCTCCCCTTCTTCCTCTTCACTTGGTGAAAGCAGTGGTGCTAGTAACCAAGTGGCTCAGAAGAAGAAAAAAGGGAAGTAGAAGAAGAAGAAGTCAATTCAGCAAGGGGGAAACCATGCAGCATCTGGTGAAAATCCACACACTAAACTTTCCAAACCTAGATCTCCATGCATAATTTATAGAGGAGACCATTTTCATCAAAAATGTCTGTGCATTCCTCAGATCTTGAGAGAATGGTCCCCCCGTTCGCACCAACAGGTGTCATCAACCTCTGGTGATCATGTTGATAGCACACCATCGACTAGTAATAGTGAAGTTCATGGACAGAAAGGAAAGGTCAAAATTCCATGTAGGTCATGTGAAGGGGACCATACCCTTCCTCGTTGTCCTTTTTTGGATGAAGCCAAAAGAGTCTTGCATAATCATCTTTCTTCATCGCAACGACTCCCATATGGATACAGGAAACTCTCCCCAAGTCCTTTACTAGTTGAAAATCTAATTGACATGACTCAACCATCAGTCGAAACAACTCTAATTGAAATTGAATCTTCTGAGTCCATATCGGACCAAAGTCAACAGGTCGAGATGGCAATCGACCTAGTTTTACCTTCAGAACATCATACCCTTCCTGAAGAGAGTAAGAATGATACCATTAAAATTCTTTTTGTTACTTCAGAGTCTGATGAACTTGGGGGTAATCCACCCATTCCTTCACAATAGGAAGAGAATCCCCCAGTTCCCTCTACTCAAGGGGTTAATTCAATCATTTATTTGGTACCCCCTCCAAGTAGTCTAGTCACTTCCTTTCATTGGAATCAAATAGCAATATCCCGCCTTCCTTCCAATGTACCATTCTAGATCATAGTACAAGTTTACAAAATGACCATGTCTAGCACTATCATAGATGAAGGGGCATCAGTGAGTATCCTTTCCTCAACTACTTGGAAATCACTTGGTTCGCCATTGCTTATGCCTGTTACACAGAATTTTTTAGGCTTTACCAAAGGAACCAACCAACCATTAGGGATCCTTTCTAAGTTACTAATAACTTTGGGATGGAAAACCATTCACCTGAACGTGATGGTAGTCCCAGGACTGTTAGATTACAATCTACTCCTTGGACGCGACTATGTTTACAACATGGAAGCTATTGTTTCAACACTCTTTCGAGTGATGTGTTTCCCACATGAAGGAAAAATTGTCACCATTGACCAAGTTTCATTCCCCGGTTCAAGCATAGCTCCAAGTCGATCATTGCCCCTAAATGGTCCTTTTGTGTCGAGAGTGTCTCTTCAACCTTCATTCCATCCACCTAATTACCACAAGTAGTCTAGTGAATGTAACAAAGCTTAGGGGGCATGCACCCTTGTCTATTTGGCAGATGAACCCAGTCAAAAAGATAGGTTTCCCTGTAGGTTATGTGATTGGTCTGAAACACCATTCACCTTTGTTTGCACTGTGGACGAAGCCAAGGAAGTGTTTTGTCTACTCCATGGACGAAACCATCCTACCATATGAATTTCCCTGTAAGTTAAGTGATTGGTCTGACACACCATTCACCTTTGTCTATTTGGTGGACAAAGCCATGGAAGTGTTTTGTCTGTTCTGCGGACGAAACAATCCTACTTAACCATAGTGATTTCCATATGGTTACTGGAGACTCTCCTTTTCATCATGCTGGGGGCATGCAACCCTTTTTTCAATTTCATTTTTTTTAGCTTTTTATCTTTTTAGTTGTTTAGCTTCTTAGGTTAGGCAATTGGTCCAACACACCATTCACCTTCATCCATGCTACAGAAAAAGAAAAGGAAGTTTTTTTCCTATTCCATGGATGAAACCATCCTACCTAACCTCAGTAGTTCCTTAGTTTTTTTAGTTTTGTCTTTTCTAGTTTTTTTAGTTTTGTCATTTCTAGCTTACATAAAAAGAAAAACTTAAAACTAAGCATAGTTATTGCATGGTTCAAGCTCATTAAAAAATAAACCTACCTCTGAGCATAGTTATCGCATGGTTCAAGCTCGTTAAAAGATAAACCTACCACTGAGCATAGTTCCCCACGGTTCAAGCTCGTTAAAAAATGAACCCACGTTCGGTAAATAACCTTTGTGATTGTCATGCTATTAGCCTTTTGAGCCTTGGTTGTGTTCCTGCCATCACCTCCATCCTTTTGGCTGATCATATGCTTCCACTTGATTGTTTACCCTTTTAAGGAACAACTACAATGAGTGGTCTTATTAGCCAACCTCTTCACAACACCATTTTTTGAGAAGTTCCAAGCTTACCTGGAACCAGTTGCTACCCTAAACACCACTCATTCCTAAAAAATGAGTCTCCTTTAAACTCTTTTTAGACTTGTTAAATATGAAAATATTGTCAAGCGGTTGGCCTTTCCATATTTCTAAATTGATTGGAAGTACCATCCCTCCTGTATATTTTAATATTTTTCAGACCTGAGGGATTATCTCATGAAAAAGTTCGAGCACTTGTCGTTTCGGCTCGTTAAAGTAATCGAAAAGTCATCCTTTTTGTATTATTTTATCCTTTTTTGGACTCAAGGGATTATGCTACGAAAAAAAAATGATGGAGTTTCCTTTTCGTTCCTTTTCAAACTCTCTAAACATGAAAGGGGCCGAGTTGCCTTTGTTGTTAAACTCATTAAAACAATAGCGACAAACTTGTCCACCTAGACAAGAACAAGTTTCACTGTCGCTAGACTCACTAAAACATAATGACAGGTTTGCCCGAAGGGCAAATTATAGAACAAGCATATGTTATCCTCCTCAAGCTTTACAAAAAGAAAGAGGTACTAGTCAGTAATGACTGGGGAAAAGGGAAGAAAACTTGAAGAATTTTATGGTAGCAGGTCACTCTTGAACATGACACTTTCACTCCATCACCTTGATTGAGTCAGGTTGCGTTATTCCTTTCACTAGTCATTTCACCATTGGTATTCCGCACCATCCATCTATTGGGGTTAACACTACCAATCCATCTCAATGTCACTGATATGTTCAAGAGAAGTCATTCAGTTGAGAAACCACCATCCAGTAAATGCCTCAATCGGAGCCACTTTACCAAACAGAAAAGAAGTTGATTTTAAGGTCCAGACCGGGTGGTTATCCCCCATGTTGTCGCAACGAATTTCAAGGCTTCAACAATCGTGTTGGCATTATGACAAAGGTTTGGTGCTATGACACAGGTGTTGTCCTTGATGGCAACTCACTCAGATGACAGATCACAGTTCAGGATCAAAGAATGAAAGAAAAATAGGTATATGCAGGTTCCCTTTGACCAAATTGCGTATACACGTGGGATTGCAGACCAAAAGGCATGTATACATATACACACACTTTCACGCAAGGAAAAGTGTATACATGTTGGAAAACTTGGTTTTGGTCGGTGGAATTTTGACCCATGGTATTGATCCAAGGTATCTTGACCGAAGTATTGACCCCAGGTATTTGGTCCAAGGTATTGCTTCTAAGTGGTTTTGGACCATGGTATTGAGTAAGGCCTAAGACTATAAAAGGAGGAGGAGATCATTAGGCAAAGGCACACTCAAGTATTGAATATCTAATGAAGAGCAAGATCTAGAATACTGGTGATTGGGTTATGGTGCATAGCTGGATCTGAATCAAGGAGGAACTTGAGTGCTTGAAGAAGGATAACTTCTATTTATACGTCAAGATCTTATGGCGTGGAGAGAAGTATCTTTATGTGGTTTTTGATCTTTTATATTTGGCGCATGTCTTGATCTGTAAATTTGATGATCTGGGTATAACTAATGTTTGAATAGTTGAAAAGTGTAAATCATCTTTTACAGATTTGTACACAGGTTTAGAATAGCAAAGGTGTGTATACACGCTGGTTTGGCATTTCAAAATAGCGTATATGCAGTTCTGCCTTCAAGTAGCGTACGTCTCATAAAATATGTTTTAGCTACTTCTGTTTGCTGTTGCAGTGTTCTGGGTTCTGCATTGGGTTCTGGTTACTGTTACTGTGTTCTAGTTACAGCTTCCAGAAAAGTGATTGTTTGATTTAGTTTTGGTTGGTGCAAAGGCGATTGATTGATACAGATATATTTGATGTTTGATTGATGTTATTGATGGATCTAGTCTGAAAATTTATGAAACATGGTGCCTGGAAGAAAAGAGAAGGTTGTAGCCTTATGTAGGTCAGTACCTACGTACTAGTACATCAACTAGTACAAGAGCTAAGGGGGTTGTAGCTCCCTTCCAAGAGAAGCTAGAGAATGCAGGAAGGTTGTAGCCTTCTGCAGGTAGAAGCCTGCATGCTGGTATAAGACTGCACTACTACAAAAATATTGTAAAGAGAAGTGTCTCATTAAAAGAAGATAGAGACAAGTTGCAGCAGGTGGTTTTCACCCACATTGGGTTTCCACCTTATATCTTGTGTTCTTGTGTGTGATTTTCTGCTCTGTTTTTACTATACTTGTTACTGCTTATATGGTTCTGATACACAAATTAAAGATCAACTATCTAAATAATAAGTTTACAAGGTATACGTTGGTTGCTCTAAACACAGTTGCATATATATGCAAGTTTCATTAACAGAAGTAGCGTATACAAATTTGTTTATGGAAATGAAATATTGTTAAGTAGCTAATACTAATTCATCCCCCCCCTCTCAGTATTATTTTCAACAATTGGTATCAGAGCAGGTCCTTCTGAAGAAGCTTGATCACTTGAAGGAAGATCTATAATCATGAGCAACTACGAAAGAGAGGCATCCATTAGGCCACCAATCTTTGATGGGAGCAACTTCATCTATTGGAAGGTAAGAACCATAGCCTATATTCAATCTCTTGGAACAAAAGTTTGGGATATCGTGGAAGGAGGATACGCATTTCCATCAGCAACTCCTATAGATACGGCAGGTAAAAGGCAGTATGAAACAAATGCAAAGGTTGTCAATGCTCTATTGGGGAGTCTGCCACAATCATAATTTGTCAAGATTATGCAACTCAAAACCACCAAAGAAATATGGGACAAGATCATTCTAAGCTATGAAGGAGACAATCAGGTAAAACGTGCAAAACTACAATCTCTCGGAATTCAATATGAAACTCTCGGAATGCACAATGATGAAAGTGTAGCTAATTATTTCTTATGTATAGATGAGATTGTTAATTACATGAAAAACTTGGGTGAAGAGATAAAAGAAGTTACTTTAGTTGAAAAGGTTCTAAGATCCTTGTCTTCTAAGTTTGAATGAAAAGTTTCTACCATAGAAGAAAAGCAAGATCTTCAGACTATTACTATGTCACACCTGCACAGAATCCTAACTACTTTCGAAATGAAAAAATGGGGTCCATCAGATATGAGAGAAGCCACATTCAAAGCTTCAAAAAAAGGAGAACTCAATGAGTCAGGACATATGTTAGAAGGAGAGGAAGAATCAAACTTTGCAAAGAACCTTCAAGAAGGCTCTGGAAGATTCAGAGGTAAACTACCTTTCAAATGTTTTGCTTATGGAAGATTAGGTCATTATGCTGCCAAATGTCCTCACAAAGATAAGCTTGATAAAGTTAAGGAATAAAAAAAATGGAATAGAAAACAAAGTGTAAATAAGAAGAGCTACTATACCCATGAAGATAGTGATGGTTTATCAAATAATGATGAAGATGAAAATAGTAATGATTATAGACTTATGATGGATTTTGAAGATGATTATTTCTTGGATGCTTTAGATGAAGATGGTCTCTATGAAGAAGTTTCTAAACTTAAAATCTGTTTAGAAGAAAAGAGTATGATTATAGATACTCTTACATTCCAACTTGCTAAAAGGGAAAAACACAATGAAAAGTTAGAATGTGAAATTGTGGGTTTAAGAAAAGAAGTTGAGAAAAACAAAAGCTCTCAATCTTAAGTTTGCTAAAGGATCATAAACTTTAGATGAAATGATCAAAGTGCAGCATTCTCCTCTGATAAAAACAGGTCTTGGATATATTGAAGAACCATCTCAAGCACAGAAACCATCAACCTCCAAAAGCTATCTTGATGTAGCAAGGAGAAGTGAACATGTTGAAAATCGTCAACAGAGGCTTAAAGTAGATCACCAAGTAAATCGAATTCAATCTACTTCAAGGATGAATAGAAGCTATAACCACCTCAGGTAAATCATTCTCAATTTTCTTCAAGAATGAATGTTAATGGAAACTACAATCATCAGGTTAGTAGATCTGATAATTGTAGGAATTTCTTTAATGGCCAATGTTTTTCATGTCATAACTTTGGACACAACGCTGATCAATGTGTTTCTTACAAGACCATCATGACTAGAGAAGCACGAAATCAAAGGAATGTGACTGGGATCATGAATAGGACCTACAATAACTTTTTTTCTCTTGAAAATGAAATAGAATGCTCTATCTGTAACCACTTTGGTCATGAAGACTCTGAATGTAGGAGTAAAATTTGGAAAACACCTCAGAAGAAGCAAGCCTCATTAGTTCCCAAAACATGGAAAAAGAAAGAACCACAATCTGAAAGATGTGGTATAGCCTTATATGTAGAAGGACAAGAAAATCAATGGTACATCGACAGTGGATGCTCGAAACACATGACAGGTGATAAAGAAAAACTTTAGTCATATAGTGCCTTAGAAAAGGAAAGGAAGGTCTCATTTGGAAATGACACCCCTGCAGTCATAAAAGGTAAAGGCTCTGTTCTCTTAAAAGAAAAGGTCAAAGCTGGGAATGTTATGTATGTTGATGGTTTAAAGCATAATCTATTGAGTCTTAGTCAAATGTGTGATCAAGGAAATGAGGTAGTATTTCGATCAAATGGATGTGTTGCTCGTGAGCTTGATATAGGAGAAACAATGATCAAAGGCATAAGAAATCCAAATAATTTATACATACTCAAGGGAGGACAACAACAATGCTATCTAAGCAAAAATGATGAACATTGGCTATGGCACAGAAGATTGGGGCATCTAAGCTTCCCTCAGATAAGGAAAGCATGCAAATTCCAGGTTGTTCACGATCTTCCTGACATAAGAATTTCAGAAAATATAATATGCAAATCATGTCAATTTGGTAAGAAAACTAGAACACATTTCCTTGAGAAGGAAGGATCAACTAGTAAGCTGCTTGAACTTGTCCATACTGATTTATGTGGTCCATTAAGGAAAAGGTAACCTCGTGGAGAAGAATACTTTATATTGTTCATTGACGAATTTTCCAGAATGTGTTGGATAGGACTTTTGAAGCATAAAGACGAAGCATTTGAAAAGTTCAAAGCCTTCAAAGCTTTGGTTGAAAATGAATCAAATCACAAAATCAAATGCATTAGTTTTGATCGAGGAGGGGAATTTACCTCGGATGAATTTTTCGACTTTTGTGAAGAACATGGAATAAGAAGGGAATTTGCAAGGACTCCTCAGCAAAATGGAGTGGTAGAAAGGATGAATAGAACCGTTCAATAAATGGCTCGTGCTATGCTAGATGAGTCTAGAACTCCTGCAACCTTTTGGGGTGAAGCTACATTTGTTGCCGTCACTATTCTCAACAAAATGAATGTTCAGGTAAATAGCACTCAAACTCCTCATGAACTTTGGTATGGTAAGGCTCCTACTATAAAATACTTCAAAGTTTTTGGAACTAAATGTTACATCAAAAGGACTGATGAAAAACTTGGCAAGTTTGAACCTAGAGCAAATGAAGGCATTCTCCTTTGTTACTCTTCCTGAAGTAAAGGATACAAGTGTTATAATAAAAGACTAGGGAAAATTGTTGAAAGTATTGATGTTGTGGTTGATGAAGCGGGCAAAAATTCAAAGCAAGAAGAGTGGGAAGAATATGAGGATTATACTTCCACATCAAATCAGAATAATGTTGAAGAAGACGAAACCAATGAAGCACCAGAAGAGCAGATAATGGTAGAAGAAAAGACTCCATCCAAATATGTTAAGAAAAATCATCCAGAGACTCAAATTTTGGGACAGAAAGAGGCAGGTGTACAAACAAGACAAACTATTACAGAAGCTTCAAGCTATCTAGCATTGCTTTCCTCCATCAAACAACACAATTTACATGAAGCATGCAAACACAAATGCTAGGTCAAGGCTATGAATTAAGAGCTTGGAAAAATTTAAAAGAATAATACTTGGGAATTAGTTCCTAGACCTCATGATAAGAATATCATTGGAACCAAATGGATATTCAAAAACAAGTTGAATGAAAATGGGGAAGTTGTTAGAAACAAGGCTAGACTTGTTTGTAAAGGATATGCTCAACAAGAAGGTATAGACTTTGAAGAAACTTTTGCACTTGTTGCTAGGCTTGTAGCCATGAGAATGTTCCTTTCTCTTTCTAGCTTTCAGAAGATCAAAGTATATCAAATGGATGTGAAATCTGCCTTTCTTAATGAAGATCTAGAAGAAGAAGTATATATTGAGAAACCAGACGGATTCATCCTTGGAAATGATCCAAAACTTGTATGCAAACTCAGAAAGGCTCTCTTTGGTCGAAAACAAGCTCCAAGGGCCTGGTATTATCGTCTTGACAAATACCTTCATCAACAAGGTTTTTCAAAAGGATCAGCTAATAGCAATCTATATATAAAAATTGACAATGATAAATTGCTAATACTTGTTGTGTATGTTGATGATATCATTTTTGGTAGTAATGAAGAAGCTATGAGTCAAAAATTTGCTTTGGTAACGCAAAAGGAATTTGAAATGTCCCTCCTTGGTGAACTCGCATATTTTATTGGCTTACAAGTTCAACAAAATAAAGATGGCATTTTTCTATCACAAACCAAGTACCTCAAGTAGATCTTGAAGAAATATGGAATGGAAGATGCTAAACCAGTATGTACCCCTATGGTAATAGGATGTAGCCTCAGCGCACATGATGAATCAGCAGTAGTACATCAACCAACCTACAGATCTATGATTGGTAGTCTGCTCTATCTAATAGGTACCCAACCAGACATCATGCATGCATTGGGATTAGTTGGAAGATTCCAAGAAAATCCAAAGGAAGCACACCTTCAGCCAGTCAAGAGGATTTTTAAATATCTTCAAGGGACACAAAACTTTGGTTTGAAGAATATCAGTGGGCCAGACTCGGGATGAAAAGAGTCTAATATGGATCTAACAAGTGATCATCTGGCATAGGTTCAGGGGGAGCATATACTTCTAATAATGTATTTTTGGCATTATCTTAGAAGATCTTGGTACAATTTCGCAGTTGTTTTTGATTCAAGCACAGAGGGACATCATGGTTGCCGGTTTGGATGGTGATTGATAGATGCTGCTGATGACTATCATAGTCTTGTTTTAGATATTTTGTCTCTATGTCATGTATATATTTTATTATCAAGGTCATGTAATGACCTATTTTGTTTCCCCACTATGCCTGGGATTGATGATGTAATGTTCTTGTTTTATTATGTATAAACTTTTGGTATATCCCCACTTGTTTGGGAGATGGATGTATGTATGAGTCTTTGGTGATAGGAAGGTCATTTATAATGTATAGAGTCATGTTCTTCTTGTAGAACATCTTTTTGCAGACCTTGCTTATAGTCAAGGGGAGCATGATCAACACACTTTAACATATCAGAGAATTCAACGTGTACTCAGGGGGAGCATAACCCTTTGCTCTTGATGACAAAGAGGAAGAGTGACTTGGGGTTGCCATCAAGTCCAAACGGGGAGATGTTGGCATTATGACACAGGTTTGGCGCTATGACACAGGTGTTGTCCTTGATGGCAACTCATTCAGATGACAGATCATAATTCAAGATCACAGAATGAAAGAAAAAGAGGTATACACAGGTTCCCCTTGACCAAACCGTGTATACACGCAGGATTGCAGACCCAAATGCGGGTATGCGTATACACGCACTTTCAAGCAAGGAAAAGTGCATACATGTTGGAAAACTTGGTTTTGGTCCATGGTATTTTGACTCATGGTATTGATCCAAGGTATCTTGACCGAAGTATTGACGCCAGGTATTTGGTCCAAGGTATTGCTTCTAAGTGGTTTTGGACCATGGTATTCAGTAAGGCCTAAGACTATAAAAGGAGGAGGAGATCATTATGCAAAGGCACACTCAAGTATTGAATATCTAATGAAGAGCAAGATCTAGAATACTGGTTATTGGGTTATGGTGCATAGCTGGATTTGAATCAAGGAGGAACCTGAGCACTTGAAGAAGGATAACTTCTATTTATGGGTCAAGATCTTATGGCGTCGAGAGAAGTATCTTTATGTGGTTTTTGATATTTTATATTTGGTGCATGTCTTGATCTGTAAATATGATGATCTAAGTATAACTGATGTTTGAACAGTTGAAAAGGGAAAATCATCTTTTACAGATCTGTATGCAGGTTCGGTATAGCAAAGGCATGTGTACACACTGGTTCGACATTTCAAAACAGCGTATACACAAGTTTGCCTTTAGATAACAACGTATGAATTCAGGTTAGACACATTGAAGTAGCGTACATCTCATAAAATATGTTTTATCTACTTTTGTTTGTTGTTGCAGTGTTTTGGGTTCTACACTGGGTTCTAGTTACTGTTACTCTGTTCTGGTTACAACTTTCAGAAAAGTGATTATTTGATTCAGTTTTGGTTGGTGCAAAGGAGATTGGTTGATGCAAATATATTTGATGTTTGATTGATGTTATTTATGGATCCAGTCTAAAATTTATGAAACGGGTCCAATGTGACCAATTTAGGAAATAAAAGAATGGAAATTTACATAAGCTTATATCATCAATAGTTACCATACAAATGACCCTCCATGCCCTTTAAATAGAGATCATGGACCAATCGGGTGTTAAGCCACAGATCAAGTGTCGGTAATACCGAGGAGAGAATGAACCGTCGGATCACTTCATGTCTATAACATATCATGACCGTCAGATTGCGATTTACAAAAGTACATAGTAAAGAAGCACACTTTGCCTAACTCTACACTAGACCAAGTTATACTTAACTATTTCGTATGTGTCAAAATATCCTAACATCCCCCCTTAAGAACAACTTGGGATAGGATTGAAATATGTACAAATATGACACAATAGGATAAGGAAGGAGGCATTACAGCCTATCCCCCCTTAGTGACAACTTCGTGAACTCCAACCTTAAATCGAATTTTAGTAAACTTCGCCTCTGTGAGAGACTTTGTAAAGATGTATGCAACTTGATAATCTGTTGAACAACATTGCACTTCTAGAACATGGTCATGAATGAGATTTCTAATGAAGTGCATGTTCATTTCAATGTGTTTTATTCGCTGATGTTGGAATGGATCTTTTCATAGTTGAATGGCACTTTGATTATCACACCAAAGTGTAGTCGGATGCTACTGCTGAAAGCCAAACTCTGACAGGATTTGATGAAGCCACAGGGCTTCCTTACTAGCTTCTACGACACCACGATACTCTGCTTCTACTGAAGAAAGAGAAATGGCATTTTGTTTCTTGCAAGACCATGTAATAGGTCCTAAACCAAGAATGAACACATAACCTACAGTAGACTTCTGATCATCAAGGTCACCAGCCCAATCGGAATCAGTGAAACCAACCAATAGAGGAGATGCTTCTACACTGTAATGAATCCCAAACTGAACTATACCTTGAACATAACAAAGTATTATTTTAGTTTCTTTCCAATGACTTTCATGTGGGTTTCTCATAAAATGAGCAATAAGGCCAACAACGAAGGAAAGGTCAAGACAAGTATGGGTCAGATACGAAAGCTTTCCTACAAGTTGACGGTATAAGGTAGCATCAACTTCAGGGAAAGCAAAAGTGAATGAAAGTTTGGATCTATACTGAAAGGGAGAAGGGGCTAGCTTACAATATTCCATGTGAAAATGGCATATAAGATCACAGGCATACTTGGAATTGGAAAGGGAAATACCTTCCTTGGATTGCAGGACTTGAAGACCAAGAAAATAATGCAAGTGCCCTAAGTCTGTCATTTCAAACTTATTTTTAAGGCTGGTCTTCACATGGTTTATAAGGTTGGGATCACCACCAGTAAGGATAAGATCATCAACATGAAGAATAAGAATGATACGATACTTTCCCACTTTCTTGGTGTAAATAGTATTGTCAGAATGACACCTAGAAAAGCCAGTTTCTAAAAGTAAGCTATCCAATTTGGCATACAAAGCCCGAGAGGCTTGCTAGAGACCATAAAGGGATTTCTTAAGCCGACATACAAGGTTGGAGTCTATTTTTATAAATCCAGTAGGTTGTTCCATATAGATTTCTTCATGCAATTCCCCATGCAAGAAGGCATATTTAACATCCATCTGATGGACTTCCCATTTGAAAGAGGCAGCAAGGGAAAGAACAAGGCAGATAGAGTTCATTTTAGCAACAGGGGAGAAGTTTTCAGTATAGTCAATTCCTTCAACTTGTGAAAACCCTTAGCAACAAGACGAGCTTTATGTTTATCAACTTTTCCATCTGGTCCGTACTTGGTTCTGTAAACCCATTTGCATCTAACAAGTTTTTGTCCCTTTGGAAGAGGAACAAGATCCCATGTATCATTTGCCAATAATGAATGATATTCTTCATTCATAGCTGCGTCCCAATATAAATAGCCTAAAGCTTCTGCAAAGGTGTTAGGATCATAATTTGTTGAAGCTTGATCTAGTAAATAAGAGGCTCTATCGAACTGAGAACGTGTACATCGCTGATCTATAGGATCACCAGCAAGAGCACCTGTTGCATCCCGAGTAGCACAGGCCCATTTTGGAAGCTGAGGAGCTAAAGGAGGATCTTGAGAAGGTGGGGAAGGATTGTCATCCTCGTTATCATAATCTGAAGAAGAAATAGTTTCATTGTAGAATGGATAGAGAGAGGTGGCACATCAGATGAACTAGGATCATAGGCCGATATATTTTCAACAAACTTTACATCTCTTCTAATGATAACATTTTTGGACTTAAGCGGAATAATTCTATATCCTTTGACATCTTCAGAATATCCAACAAAAATACATTTTTCACTCTTATGTTGTAAAGCTTTATGTTTCTCATCTGGAATATGGGCCCATACTTCACTTCCACAAACATAAAAGTGACATACACATGGTTTAATTGAGCTCCATGCTTCTTCTAGAGTGATATTTTTTAAAACCTTAGTAAGAGTACGATTTACAATGTAATTTGCACAGTTAATTGCTTATGCCCAAAAATTAATACTAAGTTCTTTAGATTGAAGCATACAATTAGCCATTTCCTTTAAGGTGTGATTCTTCCTTCAGCTACACCATTTTGTTGTGGAGTATATGGAACAATATGTTGCATTTGAATTCCATTCTCAGTGCAAAAGTTGATGAATTTGTTGTTAACGTATTGTCTGCCATTATCAAATCTTAGCTTAATAATTTGATGTCTAGATTGTTTTTCAACAAAGGCCTTAAGGCCAAGAACATGTTAAATACTTTACTATTGAGTTTTAAGAAGTATACCCAAGTGCGTCTAGAAAAATCATCAATGAAAGTTAAGAAATACTTGTAGCTAGAGAATGAAACAACTAGAAGTGGAGCACATAATCACTATGCACAAGCTGTAAAGGGGCTGAGGTGTGCCAAGAGGCATGTTTTTCAAAACTATCCTGATGATGTTTTCCGAGTACACATCTAGAACAAACACCATCTCTACAAGATACCATTGGAAGACCTCTCACCATATTTTCTTTACATAGATTCTGAAGGGAGTGATAGTTTAAGTGACCAAATCGCTCATGCCAAAATTTGCTCATTTCATCATTATGAGCAACAAATACCGAGGGAAGATTTGATGACCCAAAGTTTTTAAACTTATACAACCTTGTAGAATCATCAACAATGCCAGTAGCTAAAATCTGTCTAGCATCTCTTAGGTCCTTAATTACAACATGGTGAGGTGAATATTTTAATGATTTTACCTTCACCTGAATGAGTTATATGATATATAGATAGAAGATTGTAGAATAAGGTTGGAACACATAATACATCATTAAATTGACCATTGCCTAGATGAACAAATCCAGTCCCTAAAACACTAAGAGATCTATCATCACCAACATATATATTTTTGGTGTTACAATCATTTAAAGAAGAAAACATGGCTTTGTTTTTGGCCATGTGATAAGAAGCTCCAGAATCAATGAGCCACTCATGAGAATGAGAAGAAGAAGATACATTTAGTCCATAACCACATGGAGAAAGTTCTATTCTTGAATATGAATTTGAATTTGAAGAGTGCTCCAAATGGATGTTATGCTTCTTCATTGCTACTTCCAAGGATTCCATCTTCTTAAAGCATTTGGATTCTAAGTGGCCATCTCGATTACAAAAGTGGCAATGTCTATGAGTATTCTTCCCTTTGTTTTTATTTGCCTTATCATTTTTTTGAAATGATTTTTCATTTTGTGATTGAAATTTCTTAGGACCCTTGTTTGGTTTAGGACCATTCTTTTTAGGATACTACTTCTTAGGATTCTTTGAATTTGGTTGTTATTGGGTGGCTAATGCTTTCTTAGTGTTAAGTTATGGTATGTTCTATGCTTGTAACATTTTACTTCTTTCTCTTATTATATTCCACAGATTAGCAATCACATATAAAGTAAAGTGCAGATAGAACATTAAACGATCGACAGAAAACAAGCCAAGACAAGAAACACAAGATGTGGCGGCTAGCCAGGGACAAACCCCACAATGTGTGGGGAAACCCTTTGATCAAATCTTCTTTTATCCTGAATAATTCAGCAGAGAGAAATAGTACAATAAATCTGATTCATATCAGCAGTAGAAAACCCTAGATCAGCAGCATCAGCATTAACGCTTCATTATCAAACTAGGGCAGATGATATCTCACAAACTGATCGTCGGATTGACTTCATTCCACCACCAAAAGTTTTGGCTTCCAGGGGAGGTTAAGATGAATCTACAATGCAATTCCAAAGAGGATATCTTCTAGGCCTCGCAAGTCAATCTTTACTTCTGCAGTTGCAGCTTCAAATTCAGCAGCTTTCGGCTTCACATGTGTGAGAGAGAGAGACCCATTTCAGTGCAGTAGAGAAGAGACTCAAATATGCATAGTAGAGAGAGAGAGATGTGATGAGATGAGTGAGTCCAAATGAGGAAAAGTCCTCTTATATTTATACACAACATTGGTGGGTGAATAGATGCGACTGTTGGGCTTCTGAGCCTACATGAGTTGTAGGTCGGCTTGATAATAATTCCATAAAAAAAAAAATCATATCTCCATGAATACTTATCGGAATCGGATGATATTTATATCAATCCTACACCTCTCGACGAGAGGAATTTAATAAAAATATTATCAGCCATGAATAACATGACCCACATGAAGTTTTTCCCTGGTTGCCAATTTTAACGCTCCCTCTCAACCATGGAGAACTTCATCTGCAATCTGTCTATCGGTCATTACTATTCATCCATCAAATGCACTGCCTTATATAGCCTAACCCTTGCCCTACTCTGCTCAATTCTGCCTGATCTGCTTTGACTTGTTTTGCCCTGTACTGATCTGTACTGTTTTGCTCTATTTTGCTCTACTCTTGCATTGTTCTGTTCTACTCTGCTTTTGTCCAAATTATGAAGAAGAAGAAATGATCGAGGATGTATCATACTAACTCAAAGTCAGTCTCAGAGTATGTACCACTAGTCCCAGTCTAGTCTCAACCAACCCGAAGTCAGCGTCATAGTGAGTACATCTCCACTGGTCCTAAACCAGTATCATCCTCCACTGACTCAAAGTCAGTCTCAGAGTGCATACCACTGGTCCCAGACCAGTCTCAGCCGACCTGAAGTCAGCTTCGTAGTAAGTACCACTCCTACCACTGGTCCCAGACCAGTATCGCAGTCTGAGAGAGTGTACCACTGGTCTCAAACCAGTCTCAACCAACCCGAAGTCAGCGTCATAGTATGTACCACTCTCACTGGTCCCAGATCAGTACTGCACTGACACAAAGTCAGGCTTGGAGTATGTACCACTGGTCCCAGTATCATTGATCGCAGATCAATGGAGGTCATCCTAGTGTAGGGAGTATGGTAGATACAATGATGCGTCCATCAGTACTACTATGGTCCCTAACTTCATTTCTCTACTCATTGATCAAATGAGAGGTACTTCCCATGAGTCCCAGACTACATGGGTAGGATGCCTCGACAGGAGAACTAATCAATCCTGTCCTCACAGGAGAACACATCAATCCTGCATCAATCGAGTGCGTACCACTGGTCCCAAACCAGTCTAGCTGAGCCGAAATCAGCTCATAGTATGTACCACTCTAACCATTGGTCCCAGACCAGTATGGTATTTCATAGATGAACCACTGGTCCCAGACCAGTCTCAACCAACCCGAAGTCAGTGTCATAGTATGTACCACTCTCACTGGTCCCAGACCAGTACTGCACTGACACGAAGTCAGTCTCGGAGTATGTACCACTAGTCCCAGACCAGTCTTAACCGACCCAAAGTTAGCGTCATAGTATGGTACAACTCCTACTACAATCGCCATGGAGAACACATCAATCGAGGCTCCCATGGAGAACACATCAATCCAAGCCTCACAGGAGAACTAATCATCCTTCTACACAGGAGAGCAAATCATCCTGTTCCACAAGAGAGCGAATCATCTTGTTCCATAAGAGAGCGAATCATCTTATTCCAGTGCGCACCAACCAGGGGAGTGTGAATCACCCTGTGGTTGTATGTTGCTTCAGTAATAACCGCAAGCCCTCAAAGCTCCCAAAGCTCAATGAATGCAACATGTAGGACCCTTGTACAAGGGTTTCTTGCCGACTCCAAGTCGTTTGGGAAAATCACAGATTAGATCTTTCCTCGGGGCTTTGACAAGGTGTATTAACATGTACATCATCTTAATGCGATGGAGCCTCCTTGCTCATCAACTTACCATATCCCAGATGATGTATATCTGCTGGAGCAATCGATGAATACGGGATTCCTAAATAATCAAATCCCACCTCTGGTTGTTATAGAGAATCACAGTGGTATCCAATGTAAATCCAAACAGCTCACTGAAGAGCTTTCGCAACCAGACTGCCTCACACGAGGTCATGCTAGCAACAATATATCCTGCTTCGGCTGTGCTCAAATACCACCGACTTCTGCTTCCTGCTCATCCAGGATACGGAAGTAGATCCCAAGGTGAAACAACACCCGTAAGTGCTCTTATGGTCCACCACACTCCCTACCCAATTAGCATCAATATATCCAAGTGGTCTCACATCTCCGACAGTGTATCTTAATCCATGAGAGATTGTGTCCTGAAGACATCTCAGAAGATTCCTGGCATCAATGCAGTGAGGCTCAACCAAATATGAGCTCACAGTGCTAACTGCAAAACATATGTTCGAACAGAGGTTCACCAAGAACATCAATGCAAATGAGTTTTTAAAACTCAGAGGCATTTCCCAAGTTTGGTCCAACATCACTACCATATAACTTCTAAAAGTTAATATCCTCGAGGTAGTCACAGGCTTGTAGTCCATCATATCGAATCTTTCCAATATCTTTACCACATATTTTCCTTGAGGTAGGAAAATTTCCCTTGGCTTCTACCACACTTTAAGTCCTTGGTCCTTCATTTCAAATTCAGTAGCCATCTCCCTCTTACATTTGTGAATGAGAGGATTTGCACCTGTTAGAAAGAGGTCATCCACATACAACACCAGTATGAGAGGCTTGTCATATTCAACCTTAAAGTAAAGGTTAGGATCGGTTTCACTCCTAGTGAGTCCCAGCTTCATCAAGTAGCTATTGATCCTCTCATACCATGCTCGGGGTGCTTGCTTCAGCCCATAGAGAGCCTTCTCCAACCTGCATACATGAGATTTTCAATCATAAATATCAAATCCTTCGGGTTGCTCCACGTAGACCTCTTCTTTGATCAAGCCATGTAAGAAAAAAGTCTTGACATCCATCTGATGTAGTATCCATCCTTGTGAAGCTACAAGAGCTATGATCAAGTAGATGGTCATATATCTAGCAACAAGTGCAAATATCACATCAGTCTATACCTTCCTTCTAGGAGAAACCATGAGCAACAAAATGATCCTTATACTTTTCCATACTTCCATCTGTTGCATGCTTTATCTTGTAAAGCCATTTGGAAGTAACAACTGTATTGTCTGAGGTCTAGGAACTACTTCCCATACATCATTCTCCATAATAGAGTCATACTCTATGGTCATAGCATCCTTCCATACTTAATGCTTGATGACACCTGAGAATGATGAAGGCTCATTTTGTATGATCGTGCTCATGATATTCAGGTATCCCTGATACCTATTAAGCTTCTTACTTTGACGGAAGGTTCCTTAGGGTGCAGCATGTCCTTCAACATCATCAAGTATCCCCCTAAGCCATGAAGGCCTCTTCTTAGAAGAGGAAGGCTCATGCGGATGAGAATATATCAGATCCATGGGTTCTTCTACATCAGGCATTGATTCATCATCCTTTTCTTTCGGTTCCTTGGTGTCGGCTTCTTGAGAGCTCCTCAAAGTCGGAAGATTGTTCACCTTGCGGTGAAATTTTCTCCAGGAGTCTTGGAACCCAATGCTTGATGAGGGCATCGATTTTGTACATATACGGTGGTGATTATACTTTCAACCCATAGAAAATTAGGAAGTCTTTAATCATGTAGCATGGCCCGGTCAGCTTCCACAATCATGCGGTTTTTCCTTTCCACCACACCATTCTGCTCAGGAGTATGTGGTGTAGTAGTCTCTCTCTTAATGCCAACCTCAGGTATGCTTGAGTGAACCAACTGTAATATATTGGAGATATTGCTTTGGCTTGAGGGGAATGGTCCCCTTCTGAGCTTTCCTTCAGCACATCCTGGACATACACCTTCTTTCTCTACTTGGAATTCGGGCATCCCTGTTATCATCTGTCTTACATCGGGTAGAGCTTTGTAATGAAGGTGGGCAAACCTCCTATGCCAAAGTTCGGACTAAAGAGATGTGTCATAAGACATGACACCTAGTAGACTTCCATTGACCTGATATAATGAATCAACACTAAACCCAAGATTAAAGGCATCTTTAACATTATTTTTCCATATACATAACTTGCCATCGCTGAAGGTAACCTTGTAGCCTTTGTCTTCTGTTCCCGAGATGGACACTAGGTTCTTTTTGAGGTCAGGTGCATTTAATACATCCTGGACTTTCTAGCCTTCTTGAATGGTTGTCCTCTTCCTCAATCCCTAGATCTCCTCTTACCTTTGATGTTGAATTTGTCATTCCTTTGATTTGCCATCAAAGGGATTTTGATCACCATCTCGGTGTGAGTCCTTTCTATTGTTTTGACTTCTCCATTTTTCCATTTGTTCCAAGTAGTAGCGGATGCATTTGATGGAGGCTCAACAATATTGCCTCTCACATGATCCAACGCTCCTTGACTATCAAGGGTTAGATCAATAGACATCTTCCATCTGTGATAGTTAGCTTCTCACAGAGCTTGTCTTCAGCAGGAAAGAGTGTTGAGGACCCCATAGTTCTTTTAGGATAGCCTTGCCAATATTCTCTTTGATGATGCTCTTGCTCTTTCTCGGGCTTTGTCTTCACCTTAGCTCTGATACCATGTTAAGTTATGGTATGTTCTATGCTTTTAATATTTTACTTCTTTTTCTTATTATATTCCAGAGATTAGCAATCACATATATAAAAAGTAAAGTGCAGATACAACATTAAATGATCGACAGAAAACAAGCCAGGACAAGAGACATAAGATGTGGTGGCTAGCCAGGGACAAACCCCACAATGTGTGGGGAAACCCTTTGATCAAATCTTCTTTTATCTTCAATAATTCAGCAGAGAGAAATAGTACAATAAATCTGATTCATATTAGCAGTAGCAAACCCTAGATCAACAGCATCAACATTAGTGGCTTCATTATCAAACTAGGGCAAACGATATCTCAGAAACCGACCATCGGATTGACTTCATTCCATGATAAAAATTTTCAACTTCCAGAGGAGGTTCAGATGAATCTATAGTGTAGTTCCAAAGAGAAGATCTTCTAGGCCTCACAAGTCAATCTTTACTTCTGCAGTTGCAGCTTCAAATTCAGCAGCTTTCGGCTTCACATGTGTGAGAGAGAGATACCCATTTCAGTGCAGTAGAGAAGAGACTCAAATCTGCGCAGTGGAGAGAGATAGATGTGATGAGATGAGTGAGTCCAAATGAGGAAAAGTCCTCTTATATTTATACACAACATTGGTGGGTGAATAGATGCGACTGTTGGGCTTCTGAGCCTACATGAGTTGTAGGTCGGCTTGATAATAATTCCATAATCAAAATAAATTCATATCTCCATGAATACTTATCGGAATCAGATGATCTTTATATCAATCCTACACCTCTCGATGAGAGGAATTTAATAAAAATATTATCAGCCATGAATAAGATGACCCACATGAAGTTTTGCCCTGGTTGCCAATTTTAACACTTAGAAGAGTTTCCGAGATTAAGAAGACCAAGATATAAGAGCTTTTCTTGTTCTCTTATTAAAGAATCTCAAAAGGCATCAAAAGAGGGGGACTTGTAGTCTTGTCCTTGAGAAATAAAGGCTTCTCTAGTATATTGGAAGGTGGAAACAAACATAGAGTAGGTTGGTCCCAACTTATTAAGAATGGAATAGATAAGGCTACCATCTTCTTTCTTAACGTTAACATGTTCCAAGAGAAGTCTAAGGGTCTTGAACTTGGACAAAAAATATTCAATGGAAGAAAAATTATTGGGGTCCAATGTAAGAAACTCATTTTCAATTTGATGGGCTCTAATTTTATTTTTAATTCCAAAAAATGTAGTGAGTTGTTTCATTGCTTCATTATGAGTATCATGTTCTATGGTATGGAATCTAAGGTCTAGAGAAATAGACATCCCTATCAACCCTTGTGTTTGATCTTGCCTATTTTACCATTTGGCTGCCTTATCTTCATCTTGAGGTTTGGTTTCTTGGCCTGATGTTATTCTATAAAGACATTTACTTCTAAGTAAATCCACAATGTAGGACCACCATTGGAAGTAGTTGGTGCTATCAAGAATAACATGGCATGGACTTTCCATTTTAACAGAAATTGAAGTTGTAGATACTAAAACTAAGTGTTCCAATGGAAAGATCTTGAAGAAATAGGCTGATTAAAGAAACGGCTCTGAAAACGACTTCCAAATGAAGAAGTTATGGCTTTTTGAAAAAACGTTGTTGAAGATGCCAACAAAGTGCATGAATGTGCGGAAATGAATGATAATGTTATATTTAAAAAAATCCCCCCCCTTTCAAAACTTAATCTAATTAGCTCACCTTAAAAAAAAAAATTATGTGACTCACTTTTATAAATAAGTGAAAATAACTTTTACAATGGTACTTTATGAGCTACCCACTAAATTGTAACTTAAATAAAAGATAAAGAGAAATTATAAGTGACTTGCTTTTTATAATGGGTGAGATCAATTTTACATAAAGTAACTTTAAAACATAAGTTACATGTGCTTTTTGAAAAAGTAACTCAACAAAAAGAAAGACTTGAACTCAAGACCTCTATTCTCATAAAGTAACATTGGATCAAGTGAGCTAGTTTAAAAGGTTAGTAATTTTTGGAAAAGAGGAAGGGTTTTTTTTTTTTTTTAGTCACTGAAGCTTTGGGGTATGTGCTTACTTGAAAAAGCTATTTTTTGCCTACAAAAAAAAAAATCCACAAAACCCAGCACAGACATGCAAACAAAACACAAACCTTACGGCTTGAGGTTAGCTTTAGCCGAAAACTAAATATTTTCCTCAATGTTTCTGATTTTCCGAGATCACACTAAGGCACGGCAAAAAAGAGCATACACATGAGAAAAATCCTTCCTTTCAATCTTTTATTTGCCCAAATCACACAGAGTCACGGGACAAAGAGCATACACAGAAATGAAAGGTATAGATCCGGTCATAAAAAAAAAAGAGCTAAATAAACCAAAATAAACACAGAGATGAATAACTAGTGTTGGCCCTCAGTTTTGGTCTATTTTTGCTTATGGAAACCTACTTAATACTTATATTTTCCATCACATCCATCTCATTTTGATGTATTTTATGCATATTCAGGTGTTTAATTTTAATTTTGCAATTTCTAGAAGTTTTTATGAAAATTGAGTTTCAAGTGCAATTTTGGACTGAATCATAAATTCCTGTAATAGCTATGTGGATGACCTATTTGTAGGACACTTGGGCTTGAGTTTGATGCATGGATGGACAACTTGGGAACTAGGACTAAGCTAACTCCATTTGGTTTGGCCAGAACAAGCTTTATTAGGCCCGGTCAAGGTTGGTCAAACATGACTAGTCACCAGAAAATCCTTAGGAAATAGGGCAGTTTTGAGATTTTATGGGATTGACCATATTTATTTGGATGAATAGGATGAGTTCAACTTAGATAGGTGGATATGAGTAGATATGAGTGTTAGAGATAATATAGATCAATTTGTTTCATTAAACCTCTATTTAAAGCCAAGACTTTGATGGCTTTTGGAATGGAATTCATATATAACCTTTGTATAATTTGAGTTGGGAGCTAATTTGAATATCTTGTTTCATTACAATTTGTTGTTCATGCTTGATTGATTTACTGAAGTTGCTGTAGCTGACATTTCTTCTAGTGTGCAAGGCAAGGGTGGAGGGCCCCCCCACCAAGCTAAGTACACTTCTTGGTTCAATTTTCATAGTTTTCATAGACTAGTTTTTGTTTCAAATGTATTTAGATGTGTGATGGTTGCTGAATGAATATTGGTTTAATTCTAATCTACATATGAAGGGACATAAGGAATTTAAGTTAAATTCCCCTTCTATTTGATCTTGAACTAAAACCGAATTTCATTCTCCATTTCTCATTTGAAGATATTTATGCATTTCTGGTTTGAAGCAATGGTGATTGTGATATAGTAGGATTGTGAAGAAAGACAATTTGGACCTTCTTAGTTAGGAGCCTCTTCCCTCATATATTACATAAGTGAATTAGAAATTGTTAAAATAGGTTTATATTTGTAATATGTACTTCTTTAAATCTTCAAATTTTATCTTCTAAACTTGATTATATCTGATGTCCATATACAGTGGATATGCCTCCAAGTTTTACAAATGCGGATTGATAATTAAATACTTGTGTTAATTTAGTCAATAAATTAGCCCAACATTTTGGCGCCATTGCCGAGGAGGTAATTATCAGTATATTCAAATAGAAGATAAACAAAAAAACTAAAAATTTAGCTAGTATACATTTCTCTTAGTTATGTTTCTTTATGCCTAGAAATAGAGATCCTAAAATTAGGTGTCCAAAACAAAATCCCCCAAAAAAAATGTAAAATAAAAAAAATAACTACAAAATCCATTTTAAACGACAAGATCTAAAAGATGATGTTAAAGAATAGGCTACAACACTACTCCATTCTTCAACATTATTTCTCATCAAATCTTTATGATCAAATAAATTTTCATGTCCAAAATTTCATTGAAGTATATTTTTCAAATTTGGATATGAATTCACTGATGATCTTGTTACGAAAATGGATGCACTGGAAATTCTCTTATACTTGAGAGAGTGAAATATTTTTCTAAAATAGAATAGGATAGAATAGAATAAATAAACAAGTAGAATGAATTCACAATAAGACTTCCATAATAAATTTGTTTCAAACTATTTCTTCAAATCATTGATCAATATTCATTTGAAAGGACTACATGGAAAAATGCAGTGAGAACAAGTCTATTTTGGGTAACCATATAGGATCATTTTGAAATCATTTTTTTTATTTTACACATCTCTTGAAATCTAGTTTTGGAATCCATTTTGAAGTTTTCAATTTCTATCACAAATATAAATGTGATCAAAATCAAAACTAGGTCTCAAGTGACATGTTGAGGACAGAGTTAGTACAACCTCTACTTGAAGTACCTAATGGAAACATTTTTATCAGAAATTCATAGGGAAGATAAACCTTGGACGCTAGTTTCCAAATCAGTTTGAATCACTTCAATCAGGTATCATATGAAAAAGTTATTCTTGAAATACTAACTGCTTGTCGAAAAATCTGCAAGGTGACAATTCTAGGTCTTAACTGTGCATTGGCATCTTTGACATACCAAATCATCATATTTTCAAAAAAAAATTATATGGGAGATACATATTCAATTCTAGTTTAAGACACAATTTGAATCATCCCATTTTAAGGTAAAATGAAAAAGTTATGCCACATTTAGTGACTGCATGTCTTCAAAACAATATAGTCAAACTCTGCTTCATAGGTCTGTTCATCACCAATTTTGTGATATCAAGCCTAAGAATTTTTAAAACCTATTTCTACTGGAAATAAAAGAATGAATATGCTTTAATATCCAAGTGGAATCACATTGATATGATCTTTATCAAAGAAGTTACGCTTCAAATAGTGACTGTTGGTCCAGTTACAAATTCACAAAATGCTCTATCAAACATGGCACTCCTTATCATTTTTACCATATCATTTTAACTCATTTTGAAAACATGTTTCTACAGGAGGTATCCATATTAATTCACTTCAACTTGGCTTTGGAATCACTCTAATTCTATAGAAAACAAATATTTTGTAAACAAAATACCGCTAGGAGGTCTAGGCTGGCCACCATTCCTCAAAGGGGTAAATAAATGCATTATGTTTGTCTGTCATATTTGGACTTGTTTTATAAGCAATGCTTGTAATGATTTACATGTTTATTGGAAGAATAGAGACTATACACCTCTCTTCCTCCATCATCTAATGTTGTATTGCAGGCAAGTGCTATGTTTTTGCAGGTCATAAGAAGAATGAAGGAGTGAACTCCATGGATGAAGTAATTTTCAAAAGTCAAATTCATATTCCAGAATATGAATACAAATGTTCAAGTCAAAGAAAAGTGAAAATTCACCTGATGTTGAGTTCATTCAATGGAACTCAAACTCTTGAAACTTGCTCTTCAATGTTGATCAATAACACCAAAAAACCCTACAACATGATCGAGATCAAGGCAAAAAGACATGAAGATAATCATCAGAAGAAGTAGTCAAGTTCAATACCATGTCAAGTCACATCAATCTTCAAAGAATCCTTTCATATTGAATCCATATTGTTCATGATTTGATCCATCATCCATACTGTATGTTAAGCTCCATGACCAAGCATGTTGAAGTCCAAAACTTATTATCTATCCATTTACTACTATCTCATGACTTCAATATAACTTATTTTCATAAGCTTTTCATACTTCCCTACTCCATTACACCCCACCTCCATTCAGAAAAGAAAAAATAGAAAAAGGTCAAAAATAATAAAGGAGTTTGGTTGTGAAAATCCACGAAAGTGGCACAATACAAACTTGAATTCATATAGGAAAACCAACTTGTTTGGCCAATATGAATTCTCTATTTTGTTTTACCATTTCTTCAGTTTGAGTTTGCGGGAATCATCCTCCAAAAATAAACAAGACTTGAGGACAAGTCGTCCCATCAGTAAGGGGGGAAGATTCACAAAAAGAAATTTAGTTGTGTAGCTGAATTAACGACGGAACTTGTATTGTTGGCAGTTGGGACCTGAAATATTTTTGAAATCAATTGCAGAGGGACCTGAAATGTTAGCAAAAACATGTATATATTACATAAAAATGTACATGACAGAAGGGACCTGAGTTATCATGAATCAATTTCCGAGGGACTTGAACGACATCAACAATCAATGGACTAGAATCAATGAAGGACACTAAAACCGAAAGCATAAATACGCTCTATTTATTTACGATTTTTGATCAAGACAACTTCATTCAATATTGTTAAAGAACAATATCATTCGTCCAATACTATCAGGGAAGTACAAGTATCGTAAGTACAAAATTTTGCTCTTGTAAATTCAAAATTTTGTCGAAATTTTTAGACTTTGTTAAAATTGAGTTAATACTGTTAGCACTTGAGATTTCACCTCAGGCTGAGAAAGGCAAACCTTCAAGGCAACATCAAACCATTTCACCTCGTAGCTAGCCCTACGGGGTATGAGAAGGCTCTCTCTGGTCAATCTCGTTAAATTTTCAATAGGAAGAGATGACCAATCAAGGTAACACAGATATTAGGCTAGTAAACTGATAAGAAAGTTGATTTAAAGGTTTTTGAGGTTTTTGGTGGCAAGTGGAGGAGTGCAATTCAGGGTGCGGGGATTGAGCTAAGTTTTTGCAGGTGGGTCTTTGGGGAAAGGTAGGAGTTTGTGCTGATGCCTTTAGCTAAGATGGATGATCAAGGAGAAAAGAAGAGAGGCTAAAGAGGGCAAACAATGAATTTGAATCCTCTCTAGACAGTGGAAAACATAAATTTAAACAAAATTGAAAGCTGAGCATGGCATGCATGAATTCAAACTTTATCACTTCTTTTATTTAAATAGCAGCAAGAGATTAAGGAATGGAACACATAAACACACTTACAATAACAGTAGGAAGCACACCATCAACATAATAATCCACAAGAATCCACAATGAAGTCTGCAAAACCCTGGCCTTCCTTTCCTCAAATTGCAGAAAAATACAAGTCAATAATACAATAGCACTTCTCCCTCTAGAGCTCAAGAGTCCAACCATGAAAATGAGTAAGAGAAGGCATAATATAGAAGATATAACTCCTTTCCCCACCTCTAGGGGTCGAGCTCAGCTTCCTAGGAGCTGTTTCAACTAATTTTAAACTAATCACTAGATAATAGGCAGTCAAAACAACTTGCCTCTAAAACTTAGGAAACCTATCCATGCATTAAATATTTACCATTTACATCAAGGAAACTTCTAGAAGTGTTCAAGGAGAGTAAAAGTATCTAGGTGCCATGAAAATTACACAAAAATCCATCATTTACATGCCTCAAAAGTCAACCAAAGTAAAAACAGTGTTTTGCTGGCCGAACTGGTCAAAACAATGAAATTTCCCTGAGTGGTCGTGCCCCTCACTTTGACTGGTCGTGCGCATTGGAAGCTCTGTTTGAGGGCCTTCCCGGTGTCCAAATCAGGTGAAAGATAGCTCATTGGAAAGGTCTGTGAGTCTAATTTCCAACCCCACTAGAATTTCTGAATTTGGAGTTGATTTGACCCCTCAAACGTCATTTCTCCCAAGGCAGCTTTCTGCAACTCAAAAAAGGGGCAGAAAGTCAAAATTTGCATGTATTTTGAGCTTTTGGAAGCCCAAATCTTCATAAAATCTGAAACCCATCCATAGGCAAGTGTATTTTTGCATGAAAATCCCAAAAATGTAGAGTCTTCCCCGTTCTGAGCTGTCCCCATGACTAGTCGCGCACGGGGTGAGACCACTCAAATGGTCAAAACCTGTAAAATTCTCAAAAATGCCAAAAATGCCTCAAAACTCTCAAAATTTCTTGGGTTTGCTGCTAGGAGGAGGCTAATGAGTATCATGATGAGTGAGAGA
>APFE031507395.1:55156-75910 GCA_000404065.3 Pinus taeda
TGAGCAAGCAAGAGGGCGATTTAGTCAATTTGGAGTGGTTCTGTAGAAGACAGCTTGAGTGGTCGCGCCCCTGCTCTGAGTGGTCGTGCCCCGCCTGAGTGGTCGCACCCTTTAGAAAAATGCACTGCAGAGGGGTCGCTGAGTGGTCGCGTCCCATCCAACTAGTCGCGCACTGAGCCTGAGTGGTTGCGCCCCTGAGAATGACTCCAAATTTCTGCAAATCGCCTCTTTTGACCTCTCACTTGTTTTTGCAAGCTCTCAAATGCATAATGAGGCTGTTTAGAGGGAAATTTACTCTTTATAGGCCCAATTTGAAAAATTTAACTTACCAAACCCACTTTCTAATGTTTTTGTTTTGACATTCACTTTAACACTGTTTTGAGTTCACTTTGTCCTGAATTTGATCTTTTGAGTGCTTTAACTCCGTTCTTTTTGCAGGTTGACCATCTGATGGACTCTGGTGAGGAGACTAGGGTTATTGCCGGCATTTTGAAGAATTTTGAAGATTTTCCTTATTTTTTGCAAATTTCACATGACCTTGGGTTTAAAAACAGGGTTTTTAAATCCAAGGTATAAATGAGCTATACCTGATGAAAAAATATCAATGGAACATATTTACATACCTCCTTCCGGCTTGCTGGGGACTCATGGACTTTTGACTCATGACATTGCAGTGATTTTTGACCAAAACCCTAGACCTAAGACTTGGGATTTCAAGACAAAAATAAAACAAGTGTAACACAAGCTCATTAACTGATATGACCTGATCCAGCAAAGCCAAGAACGGAACAAGGACCAGCTCCTCCATCAGTTTTATGGCATGCCTAACGGGATGCAAAACTAATACTGATGAGACACCTACCTATTCATAATGCAAAGAGCTTTTGATCACCGATGGAGGGCTCAAGACCGACACTAACAAATACCTGAATGCATATTCATTACATTTTCCTCATCCTATACCCATCATCCTATATTCTACATTTTCATTTACCCTAGACCTAATCCAATATACCTATGTACATATTTTTCATTCCATAACCCCAATATGCCATTATCCTTATATTCTACATTTCCTTCATATATTCTATATTCATTTCATAACCCTAACCCTAAGTATTTTTCCATAAAGCAAAATGGATCAAAGTGAGGATTTAAAAAGTTGCACCTGCACAAACAAAGCAAGCATTAGTCCTATGGAAGTAATTTTAAACATGACCTAAATGGTCATTTTAAAATTAAAGAGATATATTACCAAACATATGGAATAAGTGCAAATCGAAATGATTAACTTTATCATAAGCAATTCTATTATTTATATATGCATAGAGTAAAGTTATGGAATATGATGATGGCAAACCTTATGAAAATATGCAACCATATCAAGCATATGGTAAAGGGCAAGATCATTTCAATAAATAGTAAATACATGCGCAAAGGAAATAAGGAAAGCAATATTTCATAAGGAAATATATGCACATTTTTGAAAGGAAGTACAACATCATATGCGCATTTTGAATGAAAATAAAAAAAAGACACGTCCATTTTGAAATGTATTAAACACAATATTCTTGCACATAATGGTGGTGCTGCTCAGGGCTCCACGGAAAATGGAAAACAAGGAAATGATTTCATATAATTACAACAAGCTTGCAACCATTGAAACAATGTAATTTCAGAATACATGGTTCATATTATGCTGAGGTAAAACTCGTGGGTAGTAGCAAGTATGCAAACAAAATTATGATGCATGCAAACCATTATACATTTGCATGGCTGGTGCATTCAACCACTTCAACGGATGACGCATTGGCAAGGAAAACAAACCTGTGATTAAATGATGCAAGCAGTTGTACGATTTATGCAACCAAATAGGGAAATAGGTCAAAATGTTTTAAAAAAAAACACAGCGAAAAGAGCCACATTGCATTCCGGTCAAAGCACAACCAAACAAGAGTAAATGGTAAAAACGCTTTGGAAAAAAACTTGTGGGAAGTAAAACGTTTTACCAAGAGCTACAACTACAATCAGCAGGTAAAAACATTTTGACATAAACCCTGTGCATTACTCAAACTAGCTCTGCCATTTTGCAGCTCAAAATCATGAATTTGTTGCCATCACAGCCGTTGAGGGGCTCAGGAACAGGAGATGCCATTAGCATACAGTTGAAAAGCATTAAACATTTTGACAGAGGGGGTAAGGATAAAAATAGTTGAGACCGTGTAGGTAAATTAATGGAGATAATGCCAAGCCGTAATTTATGCAAAGAATCCCATATTTTATGTTCCAAATCTGTGAAGTCCTCTGCCACCTATAAGAGTTAATCCCATAAATTTATCAATAGTTAGGAGATTACGATGATATTTAAGCTCCGGATTTTATTTAAGAGGTGTCATACTATGGAAAATGCCACTTTAGTGAAGGATTTATCACGTTGGACACCTGTATATTTTGAGATACACATTTCCACAACCATTTCCTAGAAATTTCTGCAAGTTTTGTTGTTGTTAATCAAATATTTGGTTAATTGAGCCACGCTACAGAGGAATCACGATAGTCATCACAGCTAGTGAGTTTTCTTGCACAAATAAGGTACAGGGAATGCGTTGTTAGCTGTAAGGTGAAAAAAAATTAAAAAAAAATCATGATTGAAAGATCTCGGGATATTATTTTTAATAAAAACATCAGTTATATGCTACTACCACTGCTAAAAATGTGTCACGATTGTCATTCATTGAGACTCTTCCATCAGCAAAGCCACAGGATGTCTTATTGAAGTTTGACTGCGTGTTGAAATAATGACTGAGAAGATTTGAAAGCATGTAATAGCTTCCAAGCCGAAAAGTACACCCGTCCATGTATTTTTATGATAAAAACCGAGTTTCAATTCAATGCATGAAAAGCTTGTGTATTGTAGAAACATAGTTTTGGGCTGTATTACGTATTGTGTAGAGAAGGGGATGATTTTTTTTTTTTAAATGTTGTTTCATAAACAGGGGTTGTATAGCAGAAGAGTTTTTTTATGCTGTTACACAAGATTATGTTGCGTGTTGTTGCATAACAGGGGTTGTAGTGTGTAACCAAGAATGTATGTTGTGTAAATAGATGAATTTTGAGTGCTGCTACAGGGGATTGTATTGTATGTTGTTGTCAAACAAGGGTTGGATACTATGAAAACAAAGGAAAATTCTCTCTTAAGTATTGTTCGAAGGGGTTGACCACTTGTTTCTTTGTTGAAATAAGTTTTTTTTAGAACTGAGACAATTAGGGCAGAATTGAAAATCATTTCTTTTTCCTCCTTTCATACAACGTTGAAGATTAGGCTTGCATGATAATTTGTACAGAGAAAAGTGAATAAAAAATGATGCTAATGGAATCCTGGTTTACATGATGAATTGAACAGAGTAGAGATGCTGCAAAGACAGAGACAAAGGAGTTTATTTTTATTTTTATTTTTATGAAACAGAGGATAGAATATAATAAAAAGATTAATAAAAACATGTTTATTATGTTTTTATAATCTTTTTATATCAAAACTTTGTTCATATTTTTGAGGATTGGTCTCATCTCTTTATCAAGGGCATTAGAAAAGAGGTAAGCAGGATGTTGGAGAAACATTTGAAGAAAAACATTGATTGCAAATTGAATGATCATTCAATCTCAGGAATGCATTTCAATTTTGAGAAGATACTATTTTTCGTTGCTTTTTCTCGTCAAATGAAAATGAAATTTGAAAAACGAAAACATGGGTTTTCTTCAGAACGAGCCTAATTAGACTACATACAAACAACTTTCTCAAATTCATTTCTCTTTGAGATATTTTTATGGTTCTCTTGATCCCTATTTTGCAAATTGCATGGGTAAACAAGTGGCTAATTGAAAGTGAATGCCTAGACATAAAACTTTTTGCTTCTTTTAGGGAGATGTAAGAGCAACTGGATATTGGATCCTTTGAGTAAAATTGTTGATTTGAGAGGGACATGACTCCTGTGTCAGAATGTATTGCAAAATTCAAGTTTTATTTGTTGTCTGAAGCTGCTCATCCAGAATGATATATTGGTAAAGAATGTCATCCACAAGAAAAGAGAAGAAGTACATAAAAGCATAGATATCATTTTTACAAGTAGCTTCATCTTCAAAGGGACAGAGCCACAGGTACATCAACATATTACTCAGCATAGAGAAGTAAAAGGTCAAAAGGTAGAAGCAAGCATGAGGACATGCTTGAAGATCAGCAAGGGGGAGATGTTGGCCCTCAGTTTTGGTCTATTTTTGCTTAGGGAAACCTACTTAATACTTATATTTTCCATCCATTTTCCATCACATCCATCTCATTTTGATGTAATTTATTCATATTTAGGTGTTTAATTTTAATTTTGCAATTTCTAGAAGTTTTTATGAAAATTGAGTTTCAAGTGCAATTTTGGACTGAATCAGAAATTCCCGTAATAGCTATGCGGATGACCTATTTGTAGGACACTTGGGCTCAAGTTTGATGCATGGATGGACAAATTGGGAACTAGGACTAAGCTAACTCCACTTGGTTCGGCCAAAAAAAGCTTTATTATGCCCAGTCAAGGCTGGTCAAACATGACTAGTCACTAGAAAATCCCTAGGAAATAGGGCAGTTTTGAGATTTTATGGGATTGACCATATTTCTTGGGATCAATTGGATGAGTTCGACTTAGATAGGTGGATATGAGTAGATATGAGTGTTAGAGATAATATAGATCAGTTTGTTTCATTAAACCTTTATTTAAAGCCAAGACTTTGATGGCTTTTGGAATGGAATTCATATGTAACCTTTGTATAATTTGAGTTGGGAGCTAATTTGAAGATCTTGTTTCATTCCAATTTGTTGTTCATGCTTGGTTGATTTACTGAAGTTTTTGTAGCTGACATTTCTTCAAGTGTGCAAGGCAAGGGTGGAGGGCCCCCACACCAAGCTAAGTACACTTCTTGGTTCAATTTTCATAGTTTTCATAGACTAGTTTTTGTTTCAAATGTATTTAGATGTGTAATGGTTGCTGAATGAATATTGGTTTAATTCTAATCTAAATATGAAGGGACATAAAGGAATTTAAGTTAAATTCCCCTTCTATTTGATCTTGAACTAAAACCGAATTTCATTCTCCATTTCTCATTTGAAGATATTTATGCATTTCTGGGTTGAAGCAATGGTGATTGTGATATAGTAGGATTGTGAAGAAGGACAATTTGGACCTTCTTAGTTAGGAGCCTCTTCCTTTACATCTTCTGCATCGTAAACCATTGTTAATTAGTGCTCTTAGATTTATCTTCATGAAAGTAGTATTGTAGGGAAGGACAACATGGTTCTCCTAAGTTAGGAGCCTCTTCCCTCATATATTACATAAGTGAATTAGAAATTGTTAAAATAGGTTTATATTTGTAATATGTACTCCTTTAAATCTTCAAATTTTATCTTCTAAAATTGATTATATCTGATGTCCATATACAGTGGATTTGCCTCCAAGTTTTACAAACCCGGATTGATAATTAAATACTTGTGTTAATTTAGTCAATAAATTAGCCCAACAACTAGAACTGCAAATAAAGACTGTACACCTCCAGATCATTAAAATGATGTAGCTAGGGCTGCCGAAAACATTTTTTCATGAAAAAAAAGGGGTTCCTCACTGGAACAGATGCTCCTAACACAATAGAGTAGTCCTCTTGGCCCGGAAGCAATCAGAAACAACAGATCTAGGAAACGAAAGTTGAATGCAGTTGTATCAGCTTCAGATTTGGATCACCAATGGATGCGACCCTCAAATAGCTCTGATACCATGTAGGAATTTATAAGGTAAGTTCCTCAGACAGAACACCAAAGGACATCGCTCATAATCAAGTCAGAGATCAATACACCAGTATTCTTGACATGGCTAAAACCCTCAATGAGGGAAACAATCCATAGCTTGAGCCAACGTGGCCACTTCAGGCAATTTATTTATAAAAGAATGAAAATATACATAATCTTCTCTCATGAATGGTTACCCTACAAATGACCCTCCATGCTCTTTAAATAAATATCATGGACCAATCAGGTGTTAAGCCATGGATCAAGTGTCGGTAATACCGAGGAAAGAATAAACCGTCATATCACTTCATGTCTAGAACATATCGTGACCGTCGGATTGTAAGTTAAAAAAGTACATAGTAAATAAGCACACTTTACCTAACTCTACATTAGAAAAGTTATACTTAACTATTTCCTATGTGTTGGAATATCCTAACAATTCAAATTCAACTCATATTTTCCATCATAGTTTATATCACTGTGTTAATGATCAATGAATGTATGTCTGTGGCCGGTTGTAGGGATATATTGATATGCGAGGGAGGGAACCTCTTTCACCTCCAATTTGGACTTCTCCATCTTCTCTTTCCATCTGTCAATTCTGCCCCCAAAACTCAATTTCCAAAGTCACTTTGGCTAGGAAATTTAGGACACCTGGGCATTCATCCTCATGAAAGAAAAACCTTTGCGAGGTCCTAGGATAGGCTAGGAGGCTTCCCCAACATTCCCTCACTCTCTCCAACCTTAACCTACCTCTTCATGCCCTCAAGACATCATATCCACCCTAAAAAGGCTCTCAAAACCCCTCTTGTAGCATTACAGGTCCTCCTGTAGCAATACAAGACCTCCTATAACAACACCTATAGTAGGCCTGTAGCACCACTTGTCATCACCTTATTTTCTCCCCACTTAAGCCTTATATCAGTAAAGATGAATAATGAACCTAGGCTGTGATTTGATTATCAAGATAAGCTCCTAGACCAATCCAACTATTCCTTTTCATCACTGCAAAATAGAGTAGAATTAATGATTTTCAATCACAACCATGATGCAAGTTAGATTTATGATTTTGAAGAAAGTTTGAAATATATAGATGATACATGCAATTATGTCTTTGATTTGAGGAATTATGAAAGATAGAGTATCTTTCCTTTTGCAAGAAGATTATCCCTTTTCCTTTCATGAAATGATTAATTAGCATCTACAAGTTGAACAAATGGCATTTTCACTTTCATAGCTAGAATTTGTTTTCAATTTCTCTTTCATCAACAAAATTTCACTATATGTCAGTAGGAGGAATGACCTTTGAACACATTGATATAATGTCATGAACGAGGGTGGAATTAGTAGAATCTAACCTATTATGCATATACCATTGTCACATCTAAGTTTGTACGAACCCTCGGTTGATAATTTAAGTTGAGGAGTCCTTGGGAGTTGCAACATTCTTGGTGCAATACCATGGCCCACCAACATGCTCTTTAGAAAGGACCATAATGGTGTACTACTTAGATTCATAAAGCCACAAGATTTAGAAATGGTTTTAAAGGATATGCATGATGGACCGCTAGGTGGACACTTTTGTCGATGATACCACAACTCATAAGATTATGAGGGTCGGTCCCACATTATTCAAGGATGCTCATGCCTATGCATGAAAGTGCCCTATATGTCAAAATTGTGATGGTCATGATAAAAATTCAACTTCCCCATTTCTACCTATAACAATTGAGGAACCTTTCCAACAATGGGGACATTATGTTATTGGATAAATATTTCCTCATTCGTCAAAACAACATCGATACATTTTAACCACAACTGTCTATTTCACTTGGTCAACTAAAGCAATTCCATTAAGGAAATTCAATGATTAGGAATTCATTCATTTTCTCAAGTAGAATATCATAATCAGGTTCAACATCCATACATCACTTATATTTGATTGTGCATATTATTTTTCTTCGTTAAAGATTTATGAGTTTTCATTAGAATATGATATTGTTTTGAAGCATGCATCTAGGTATTACCCATAGGGAAATGATTTGCTTGAATTCACAAATAAGAACCTTATTTGCATTATCAAGAAAACCATCTTCCCTAAGAAAAATAATTGGCACAATGCATTGGTGAATGCATTATTGGCTAATTGTGTCATTCCTAAGCCATCACTGACAACATCGTCATAATTCCTTGTATATGTGTTGACGGAGTTGGACCCACCAACACGTCAAAGGGATATCCCTAGTAAGAAGTCTGAACTAGACCTCATACCATTTGGTATATGACTCCCAACAGTGGTTCATAAGGTAATGCCTTGATTGCGATGTCACACAGAGGAAAGTAGAATAACTCTGTCAACAATGAGGGCATGACTGATGCAGTGAGTCAAGGAAGGTGTATAAGAGGTTCCAACACTTCGAAAGGGAGAGGAGGTCAAGGTGAGTTCTAGGTTGAAAGGGACCAGTCCCAACTCGGCTAGGAACACACGACACAAAGGACATGCACAACTTCCGGTGGAGCAATCCACTCGGATGTAGAAGTCACGTCATGTAGGGTAAGATAACATGTACAACACTCACGGATCAGTCCGAGACGAGAGTGATAGTTGTTATAGCAAGGTTCAAGTGAAAGGCCTATCTGATGTCCAGCAAAGTAGTCGACACGGATGGTGATAGAATTAACAACACATGCAACACATTAACAAAAGGATTCATATAATTTCATGTGAATCAATTCATACACAAGTACGTAAGTTAAACAACACATATCATTAAAGCAACTGGAACAGTCCAACGACAATAACAACATATGCATGAAAATGTGTTGGATTTTATTATATAAAGAAGTGTAAGTCACAATAATACTATACAGCCATATAGACTTGCTAGCCCCAATAGTGGAATGTTACAGCCACATCCGCCTGCTCCTCCAAAGAGATGTACTAGCTCCGTGAAGTGGATAAGCCAAGGTGTGTTACAATACTATCCAAGCCTTCTTCAAGATAGTCTTAGGAGAAGATGGGATGACCAAAAGCCTATACAATGAGTTATGAGGGACAATTTATAGCAAAGGGTGGGGTGACCCTTGACATTCCCCTTTGTTACCATTCAACTACCCTCATGACTCCTCACCTACTCTATGACTGTTACATCCACTCTTGACACTTGACTTACACTTGACATGACTCAACATTACAAATCACATGTACCCATGTGAAAAATGGCTTGGAAAAGCCAAACTAGACATCACTCGGACTTAGAAAATCATAGAAGTCCAATTGCTCGACATCCTCATGCTGATAAATAGTGAAATATTGATGCCAATATTGATAGTCCTTGAGAGTGTCCGTATGTACTGCTGTGACATCCATCTAAAACCTGAACCTTGCCTCCATAACATCTAGGTACAATGTTCGGGCTCCTCTGTCCAACTCATCTGTGAGCATGTGCATCATTTTCTTTAGTGTGGTCGGACCAACAATGTACTTGTGCATGATGTCTGCACTAATAGGCAAGTTTGGGTTGGTGGCATTGTACATCAACTCATCGAAGTACGAGTCAAGCTCTTGTTGGACCTGCTTCTCAGTCTTCACCTGAGTAAGGGTCCCAAGTGTGGGATCTTATGAGTGTGCACTATAACCTCCATGCTTTTGCATACTCGTGCATGGGAAGCCTGCATGCTAGTGATGAGTTGCAGTAGGTCTTCATAGTTCTAGATCTGACTCTAGATATGTGCTTACAGTTCGACCGCATTGGCCTTCATCATCTTTGGTAGATGAAGCGAGGCTCCCTTGTACTTCATTGTCCATGCTCGCATGTTATCAACAACAGTATGTATGTTCTTCAAGATGCGTACTCTTCTTGCACATCGCTGGTACCATCTGTGGAGATGAACGACTGCCTAATTCATGGTACCAAACTTGGAGCACAATGCTCGTATAACTGTGTCTAAGGACAATACTTCATCTAGTATTGCCTTCTTCAGTTCAGCTCTGGCGGACATTGTCACCAAGTCTCCTCCTTGCTTGGCCACCTGTAGTTCCTTCACCATTCACTCATTCTCAGCTATGAGAAAACAAACACTTGAGCTGGTGGCTTCAGCATAAACTTTAATTGCATTGGAAAACACAACTAGATGCTTGTGCACACCAGTCACGATCACTTGCTCTTCAAATTTCACAGGGAATGTTTAGTTCTCCAGAGTCCATACTCTTTGAGAATGCACATCTTTGTGATGAGATTCGTCAAAGGAGATTTTGTGCATCTCTGCTTCTGGTTGACCACTAAGGATCTCAATGCCTCCTTGTTCATCTGAAACTTTCTCATCATCAAGATGCATTGAAGCAAGTGAGTCGACCTCTCTTTGGTGAGGCATGAGGTCAGTGTCTTGTTCCAACTCCTACTACTCCATGTCTACATCCAATTGTTCAAGAACGTGTTCTATCTCATGGGCAATGTCGTGCCCTTGCAAGGCTTCACCTTGTTCACTTGATGCCAACTATTTAGAAGAATCCACTACTTGTACAGGTGTTACTTCGTCTATCTACAAGTGATGTGCCCCCTGCTAAATTTGTTGTTGCTGTGCTTCCTTCTCTAGATGGCGGAACTCTTGTTCTTTACAAATTTTCTCCCTCAACTCATGCAAATCCTTCTCTGCTTCTTCCATTCTCTTCTTATCCCTCTGCCTTCACACGATTCACCTGTCACGTTGCTACCTCTTCCGTTGAATAGACATAGCTGCTTGTTCTATAAGCAAATATGCTTGAAACTTGCAACTTTGTTCCTTGTTATACTAAAATTTGTCACCATGACTATTTGTAGTTAGTATGGTTGCATCAATTGTCATACTATCCTCCTTGGCAAGCCTCATACTTCTGCTCTCCATGTCAAACTTCAAGAAAGAGAGAAAGTCTTTAAAAATATATTTATCTCTGGGTACGCAGTTTCTCTCAACCTTACCTGCGTGTACGCATCCCAAGTTCATAATACCTGCGTACTTGTATGATCTATATGTAAAGGGGTGGGTGCGTACTCCTGTAAAGGTCAAAAGGCGCGAGTTTCATCTTAAAAAAGTTACTTGTGGTAATTTCTAGAGCATTCTAGAAGCTTGTTTGACGTGTATTGAGTGCCTCCAGATGGTTCATGTATCCCTATGAAAGAGGAACTTATCCCATCAAGAGGGGAGCTAACCCATCCAAAGAGGGGCTTATCCCATTGATGGTGGACCTGATTAACTTCCTCTAGAGCACTATAAATATAGGCATTGGGCCAGAAGGAGGGAGGTTGAAAGCCGAATATTCCAAAGGGTTGATGTTGCTGGAATTAGGAATTCCTTGTAGAAGCTTGTGAGGAGAGATTCCTATCCTTTCTTGTTTCATTTGGAAGTGGGTGAGCTTATCAAAGTAAAGGAAAACTCTTGCTGGACCCTAGGAGGGACCTGTACAACACCAAGGCTCAGGTTGTAATGGTTTCTTTTGTTTCCTATTAATACAAATAAGTCCATTCTTCTCAACAATTTGTTATTAATGAGTTGTTTCATATACTCCTTGGTCTGTATGTTGAATATGTTTTATTTTATGAGATATTTAGGTGCTATTTAATCGTTTGATTGTTAGTGAATGTAGGTTTTGGAGAGAAGGAGGAGCTCATCCGGACCGACGAGGCTGGACTGCTACAACAACATTGGACTACAGGTAGGATCTAAACACTTGATTTCTTGTATGGTAAATGCATATTTAGAGAAGGATTGTTCTTAATTGTCTTGTTTATCACTAGAAAGCCTTAAGCTTCTAGGGAGGTTGGTTTTTTCCGCAAGATTAACTCTTTCCGCATGACAAATTGGCAACTCTACTGGGGAACTCCATTGATGTGAATGATTTTTCCTTTTTGTGAAACTTTGATATGAGAAAAGTCATTACTTTTCTGGTTTTTGGCTGTTTGACTGTGTATTTGGGTGGGCTAGCTTAGAGTTAGGTTATTTTTTAGTTTTTCTTGATTTTTCCAGTATTACGCACCCTCTGAGTTGAGCATAGTGCGTACCTGTACGCACTGCAGCTTTGTACACAGAGCGTCCACGCACCTGTGCAAACAGGCTACCTGCGTACCCTGCCAAAAATTGAGAAAATTTTAGTTTTTCCATTTTTACTCTTAGATTTTGTCTTTAATTAGTTTTTACTGCCCAGATCCACTGGTTATCTGTCAAAGATCTTCACTTGAACTTGTTTCGTTAGCGTCAAGAGTTTTAGTGAAATTCATAGAATTTCTAGCCCTAGGGTTTGATTTTTGCATTGGTCCTATAGTGACTTTGACTTTAGAAGTTGTGAAACCTTGGATCTCTCTGGTTTTGTCAGTCTTCTTAGGAGTCGGACCTGTCGTAAAATCTACCTGTGTGAGCAACCTACCTTTGTCTTGTCTCTTTGCGGAATTTCAAAGTAGCTTGTTGATTGAAGTTGTGAATTTCATTCTTAAGAAAAGAACAAAAGAGATTGATTTTTGTTTTTGATTGGTTTATGATTATGCATGAACTAGTCCTTGGTTTGATTATTACCGAGTAAAACAACCTGGAATCATCTTAGTAGGCTTTTGCCTCTTTAGATTTGCTTTTAGGTAAATTTCCCTTTGATTTGCTTTTGAGTGAGTTTTTCATAGATTTTTATAAATTTTGAAATTGCTTTTGTTAAAATAATTTTATATGCTTTGTAAATAGGAAAAATACAAAAAAATCTCCTTTGCAAAGTTTGTTTTAAGTAGCATTTGAAGTTTTTGAAAGAGAAAGGAATTTTCGTGCAAGTAATGAGTGGTCATGTGTTGTATGCTTGGAAAAGATAAAGAGATTGTTTCTTTGATTGTCTATTAAGAAAGTTGTTTTTATCAAAAAGTTTGCATTCTCCAACTCTCTTAGCTAGGGAATTCATTGAAAAAGTAAAGTAGTGTAAATCATTCTAGGTGCATCTTTTTAGTGGATTTGAGTCGAGTCTACACACCATCAGTTTCATCTCCGCTACCTTTTGTCTTAAAGAAAAGCCATAAAATTAACGCTTAAAGTAAAATCAACTTAGCAATTTTCTTTTACTAGGGCTCTGAAGCACCAATATAGATCAGGCTAGTGTCTTGGAGTAGGAGAGTAATTAACTCTCCAAGACTACAAAACCAAACAAGTAGCTTATCTTGTGATAGGATAAATCCAACTATTGCATTTATACTCTGGGAAAGCTCCTCTTAAAGGAGAAGCACGAGTTCGTGTCTGAACCAGTGAGGGGATCAATCCTCCCTCATTGGGAATGACGCCAGACATGCACGTATTACAAATGGTAAACCTCAGATTATTGTTGAGGAGCCAGGGGATCACTTATCGGTAAACCTTGGATTGACCATTGTCAAGGAGCCGGTAAGGGGATTGAGCTTGTTAGTCTGCCCTTGCGTGCAGTCAGAGTGTAGACTATTCCCCCAGGTATATTTGTTGTTGTTGGTGACCTTAGTGGCCATAATCTTAGGATTCTACCCAAGGTGACGGTGGCGGGAAGATCCCACTGTACCTGGAGCAGACGTCGGCTAGACTCACTTGGATTTTCTGGGGGGTTCACTTCACTCGAGACGGTTAAAGTGGAGGAACTTGGTCCAGGCTATTCATTAAGCAGGTTGCCGGGGTAACTATTCTACCTGCTATTTCTGTACTGAATCCTACGAGGTTGGATTTCATCACCAACTAGTGTTTTTGGTCCGGACCTTACTGTTTGTGTTTGGTTTGACGCCCTAGATTATTTAGCCATATGTTTCAAAATTAATTGGTTCTTTAGCGACTTTAGGTGGTTTTCTTGAGATTTTATTTTGTTTTCGTGTGTAGTAGTTAAAAGTTTTAGCTGTGGCTGAATCACCGAGATGCTCCTGTAGACTTCGAGGCGAGTCTCCTGAAGTTGTTAGTCTGGCCAATTTGTTTAGGTGATCCCATAGAGCACGGGGTCAACCTCCTGAAGAGGTCCGAGCTCATTACGAAGGATTGAAAATCCTTGTAACTACCCCTGGCAGCGGTAGAGTAAGTCCACCTAAAGAGGGAGAGTCTTCGTTGGTAGTCCATCCAGATTACCAAAATCTAGAGACAGGTCATAATCCTGAAGCTCTTACGGTTTCTGAGCTTCCTGGTAGTGTTTCATCTGCCAGCGATATGGGCGAAGAACCTCAAATATCCGAACCTGTTACTCTGACTTCTAGTGTTCCTGGTTCACCTAAGGTAGAAAGAGTCATCACCGAAAATCTTCCTTCTGGTTTGATTGCTATTGAAGAGCTTGCTCCAGAAGAAGATCTAGGCGCTTCTTATTCTGAAGAAGATCTACCTGCTCTCGATCTCAGAGAGCGTGAGTCTATATTTTACAGTCCTCCTCAAAGTACTACTTGGTATCTTTCATTAACCAATTTTTTGGACAACTCAGTTAGTTTTTCTCCACCTTGTTTTCCTTTTCCACCTAGAGGTTTTAATACTCCTGTATATATGTCTAGTCCGTCATCTCCGGAAGCCTATTTATATGGCGATCCATCTGTTCCTGCTGGGTATCAGTCCATCTCTGGTACTTTTTCAGGAGCATTTCCTCGTCCTTTCGAACAGAAGTTATTATCTGGAAGTAGTGGTAATAGTCAGTTGAGTGCAGAAGAAATTCTGATGATGTCGGGTCAACCTCAAGGCAGTCAGTTACCGCCTGGGAGGCAGCCTCAAGGTACTCCATATATGAATGGGGGGCAACCTCAGGGTACTCAATATATGCCTGGGGGGCAAACCCAGGGTACTCAATTTGCACCTGGGGGGCAACCTCAAGGACAGTATATCCCTACGGGACAATACATTCCTCAAGCTCAACCCCAGGCCCAATATGTGCCCCAGGGTCAACCCCAGTATTCTTACGTACCCCAGAATCAATATTCTTACATACCTCAAGGTCAGCAACCCCAATATCAGTATGTGCCCCAGGGTTATCAACCCCAAGGCCAATATCAACCGCAAGGTTATCAACTGCCTTCAGGTCAACCATATTATAAATCTTACCCTCAACCCAATTATGGACCTCCATATCCTCAAGGTCAATACCTTGGAACGAATTTGGTGTGGGATCCTTCTCAAAATCCACAGATGTTGCAACCGAATGTGCAGTCGTCTTCCCAACCTCGACAGGCCGCTGGTCCATCTCAGCAACCCGTCCAGTCTACGGCTTCGTCTTCTGCATCTTCTGTAGTCTCTCAGGCTGGGCCTAGTACACCTAGTACTCCACCTCGAACGTTTGTTGCAGCTACTACAACATCTTCTCCATCCACCCAATCTTCTTCTAGAGTATTAGCAGTTCCGGTTTCTACTATTCCTACCTCTGTTCCTCAGACCTCTGTACCTTAGTCCGGACCTACGGTCCAGACTTCAGTCCAGATGCCTGTAGGAAGTACGGTTGTTACTTCTAAACCTCAATTTGTTCAACCTCCGTACCAGGGATAGTACCAACCTCAATATCGTCCTACTGCTCAGCAACCAACTTACCAGTATCAACCATATCCTGGGTACACTTATCAACAACCTCAGCAACCCCAGTACGGTCTGGTTAGTCCTGGTTTTCCAGGAGGATACAATATCCCTAATGCGATTCCTGTTCCAAGTTATCCTGGATATCCTCTTCCTAGGGTTGGTTTAGTGACCCCAAGTTTTAGAGATCCGAAGCGGCAATTGCCTTTTATCGCAACTTTGGATTTACCAGACTTGACGCGCCTAACGAACGATCCAATCAATTATCTTCCGTATTGGCCGCCAATGCCGAATAAGTTTCCCAGTGACATACCCAAGTTCGAAGGTAAGTCTGGAGAGGATCTGTCAAATCACGTGATGACTTACCATCTCTGCTGTGCATCAAATTCTATCTCGGATGATTCGATCCGCTTACGTCTTTTCCAGCATACACTCATTGGTCTCGCGGCCAAGTGGTACATTGAATTACCGCGGGCCTCTTTTTACAATTTTAGCCAGTTAGCCACATCGTTCTTAACTCATTTTCAGTTGCCGGTCAGATATGATAACGACACGGAGTTACTAACTTCACTAAAACAATCGATGTCCACCTATATTTACGATCATATTCATGAGTGGAGATGTCAACGAAGGTTAGTGAAAGTTTTTATCCCAGACCAAATCTTAGCTGAATGGTTTGTTAAATCATTGTTATAGAAGATTGCTGAAGATGTCGCTAAGGCCGATGTAGCCACTAAGGAGCAAGTAATTACTCAGGCGCAGTACCTTGATTTGGTTTACACTCAGTCAGGTACTTTACACGAGAAGATCCCAGATCTTCCAAGTTCAAATCAAATCATTGCTGCTCCTTCGGGATCTCATGCCGCTGATGGTATGATCGGTGCGGTGAACACAAAGAGTAAGAAGAAATCTTCAAAGAATTCTTCTCCCATAATCACCCTACCTGATTCCCCGACAGGTGAGTCTTCTCCTAAAATTTCCGTCGATATTCACGGCGTAGAGACATCTACGGTCAAATCAAAAAACAGTGGGAAGAAGAAGGGTAAGAAGAAGAATAAAGTAGACAAAGCTCCTAAGGAGAAATCAAAAAAGTCGGAAACCAACGACGAAAAGTGCAAACCTAAGTATCCTTGTCTTATATGTGAGGAAGATCATTATACAAGAGATTGCCCGCATCGGGCTGAGGTTGTGAAAATAGTCAAAGGTTTCGAGACTCCTACTGTTTTGAAAGATCCATTTCCAAAGCAGGAGACAAAAATGATAGGATCTTCCTCAAGTACCGGTGAGGCACCCTTTTTGATGATGTCTCATGTGAGGATTGCGACTCGATCACAATATTACAGTAGTAAGAATCATGTTGATGGTAAGGAAGCAGAATCTTCTCACTCTAACCCATCAACCTCAGTTCCTGGTCCCGATTCACTACAAATCGAAAAACCTAACCCTGACTTAGTAATCAAACCGCCCGCCAAGGGTATACTTCGAAAGTTTGCTTTCAATCCACATGCGAGAGCGGCTCAGAATTATATCATCATTGAGGATTTAGCTGTTTCACCCTCAGCGATGTCGGCTCTGGAAGTGCTGCAATCATGCCCAGCACAAAGGAAATTACTTTTGTCGACTATCGGAGTTGTTGACCTTCAGGATCCGAACCTGATAATCTTTGATCTAGAAAATAGTACACCACGCTTACCTCATTAGATGGCTTTCCAGATTCTAGTGATAGTCAAAAATAGGCTTGTTCATAGGACTGTAATTGATGAGGGAGCTTCCACGTGTATTATGTCGATTCAATGTTGGAGATCGCTTGGTTCTCCTTCAGTGAACCAATCCCCCACCATCCTTAAGGCCTTTGATGGCCGTGGGTTCCGTCCATTTGGTATTTTACAAGATTTGCCTATAGAGGTAGAAGGAAAAACGATTAGTCTAGATGTGGAGGTGGTTGATGCCCCTCTAGACTACAACCTTCTTTTGGGTCGAAGTTGGTCATATGCTATGACAGCAGTCGTGTCTTGGTCTTCAGATTCATAAAGTTTCCACATAATGGCAAGATCGTGACAATTGACCAGCTGCCTTACTTTGCATCCGACCTAGCCTCTTCAAAGAGTATCCAGAATGTCGGTAAAACGACCATACCTTATAGGGACGTTGGCGTAGGTTTAGTTAAAGATTCCGGTTTACTGGGAACTTTTCCTTTCCCTCCCATGAATGCATCGTCTTCATTTGCGTCTATTCATATGATTACATAAGACACCATTATTTACGACGATCCTTGGATTGTCCCTTCCGAATCTAAGATAGACTCATTTGGTAATGCCATGCCTTTGAGTCCATATGAAAATGCTTATGAAGCCGTAATGTCTTTTACCAACCCGCTTTCAACCAAAACTGACCAAATGAATGTGGTCCATGAGGAATCACTTTTCGCATCACCCTCAGAGTTAATAACGTTTCCCGAAGTTGTGTCATCTGACGAACACCTTCGTGAAATCCTATCTGTAGACGATTTACCATGGGAAGATCCTCATCACAGATCTTCGTTCTTACCTGAGGATGATCATTTCGAAAATGATTTATCATCCATATTTACCACTGAACATGTCAAAGATGTTCAGAGTCCAACGAAAGATCTCGATTCAGAGCTGAATTTAGGGAATATTTCTTGCACTATTCCCATTGACATTTCAGTGAAGCCCGGAATTGTTGAGAACATTCATATAGGTGCCTCATGTACAGATGACGAAATTCAAACTTACAAGGCCCTATTCCAAGAATTCCACGACGTGTTTGCCTGGTCATACGAAGAAATGCCAGGAATTGATCCTGTAATTGTTGTCCATGAAATCAAGACCTACCCGGATGCTAAACCCATCCGGCAACGGTTGCGTCAGATCCACCCTCGAAAAATGGCAGCGATTAAAGCAGAAGTCGAGAAGCTGTTGGAAGCAGGTTTCATATATCCAATCCCATTAACGGATTGGGTATCGAATATTGTCCCGGTTAACAAAAAGCAGTGAACAATAAGAATCTGTATTGATTATAGGGATATAAATCGAGCTTGTCCAAAAGACAACTATCCAACGCCCTATATCAATCGAATAATTGATGATTGTGCTGGAAGCGAAATGTTTTCCTTTATGGATGGTTTTTCGGGCTATAATCAAATCAATATTCTACCTGCCGACCAACCAAAAATGGAATTCATTTGTCCTTGGGGGACATTTGCTTATTGCAAATTACCCTTTGGACTCAAGAATGCCGGAGCCACTTTTCAACGGGCGATGTCTTATGCATTTCATGACATCAAACACATTGTGCAACCATACCTCGATGATTTTCCTGCTCATTCTTTACATCGAGCCGATCATCTTGTTCACTTACGAGCAATATTTATGAGTTGTAGGCATTATCGTATTCGCTTAAATCTGCACAAGTGTGTGTTCTATATAGAAGCAGGTCGATTGATCAGATTTGTTGATTCCAAAGCCGGCATTCACGTCGATCCCTCGAAAGTCGAGGCAATCATCAAATTGCCTCCTCCTTCGAGTTTGCGCCAACTCCAAAGTTTGCAGGGGAAAGCAAACTTTTTACACCGATTCATTCCAAACTATGCCGAGGTCACTAAGGGTTTTACCCAGTTGTTAAAACAGAATGCTCAATTCTTTTGGGATGACATTTCTCAGCAGTCTTTTGATACACTCAAGCACGCGTTGACCCATGCACCGTTGTTGTATCCTCCCAATTACAACTAGGATTACTTCTTATACCTCACAGCTTCGCATTACACTATTGGAATGGTGCTAGTACAGGAAGATGAATTCGGAGTGGAACATGTGATATATTATCTTAGTCGGACCCTAAATCCAACTGAGTTAAAATATTCCCATGTGGAGAAATTGGCCCTGGCAGCTGTTCAACCTGTCCAGTGTTTCCGTCACTACATTTTACTTCATAAAACTACTGTGATTTCGGATTGCAACCCTATGATTTATATTTTGACTAAACAATTGCTAGGGGGCAAGTACTCTAAATGGATCGTTACCATGCAAGAGTTCGATTTGGAGTTCAAGAAATCCAAGTCTAAAAATCCTTAGTTTTCGCGGAGTTAATGTGTGATTTCCCGCGTGCTGACACAAAGACTGTGGTAGAAGAGTCCATTGTGGATGAATCTTTGTTTCTCATCAGCACTTTAGATCCGTGGTATGGAGATATAATCGTCTATCTCCAGACCCAATCCTTTCGGCCTGAACTTTCAAAGTCAGAGCGTCGAAAGATTCGGTTCGAGTCCCAACAATTTAAAATTATTGGAGATACCCTTTATCACCGTGGGGTAGACTTGGTTTTTCGACGTTGCTTAACTCACGAGGAGGCTGAGAGGGTTTTGAATGACTGTCACTCTGGAGCATGTGGCGGTCATATGTCTGGGCATGCCACTTCCCAAAATATATTGCGCGCTGGCTACTTCTGGCCGTCTTTATTCAAATATTGTATTATCACGGTCCGAAAATGCCACAACTGTTAGGTATTTGATCGAAATATGTGTGCACCACCTGCTCCTCTCCACCCTATAATTGCCTTCGGTCCTTTCGCCAAATGGGGTATCGACTTCATAACTTGTAACCCTCACTCGGTCGGGGGGCATGCGTATATCATCCTCGCGGTTGATTATTTTACTAAATGGGCCGATGTGATGCCTACATTCGAGGCAGATGGCAAAACAACAACGATTTTTGTTTTCAATCATATTATTGCTAGGTTTGGTGTCCCACAAGCGATCATTACCGACCATGGGCGCCATTTTCGAAACGTCATGATGACCGAACTTACAGGCCAGCTTGGTTTGCGCCACGATAGCTCTACTCCTTATTATCCGCAGGCTAACGGTCTGGTTGAGTCTATCAATAAAGTTCTGGTTATCATGATCCGACGAATCATTGGTATTCATCGGTCGAATTGGCATAACATGTTACTTTCAGCGCTATGGGCATACCAAACCTCAGTGAAAACATCAATAGGGTTCACTCCTTTTCAACTAGTTTATGGCTTGGAAGTTGTGTTACCCATTGAATGCGAAATCCCATCACTTCAAATGGCTATCGAATTACTCCCAGCTATGTCCGAAGAGGAAAAACGTTTATTATACTTAGCTAAATTAGATGAGACTCGTCGCGATGCTGCATTGGCAATCAAGACTCATGCGAAACGAATGAAAGCTCAGTATGATAGAAATGTGACCCCTGGAAATTTTTTGGAAGGAGACCTAGTACTTTTATATGATCAAGCCAACGATAAACTAGGTGCTGGAAAATTCGTTCCCATGTGGCATGGGCCCTACATTGTCAAGCACAAGCTAGCAAAGGGGGCATATGAGCTAGTTGATTTTGACGGGGACTCTTTGGGTAAACCCAGAAATGGACTTTACCTAAAGAGGTATTATGCTT
>APFE031507401.1:11628-25487 GCA_000404065.3 Pinus taeda
TATTTAATTTGCTCAAATACTTTTATTTAGAAATAATAAATAAATAAATGATTTATTTATTATTTTGAAAATGTAGTTAAAGAATAATAAACAAATAATGGTTTGCTTAGTTATTCCTATGTGATTTAGTCAAATGTAACATGGAATAATAACTAAATAATGATTAATTAATTATTCTTAGAGAAAAATAAGAAAAATAATGATTTATCTAATTATTTCTCGTGATTGGGTCAAATACGACAAGGAATATTAGTTAAAGAATGGTTTAATTAATTATTCCTTGAGAAAAAATAAATAAATAATGATTTATTTAATTATTGCTCATGGGTTTAACCATAAATAACTTAATAAATGTGGTTTATCAAGTAATTTCTTACGGTGAAAGAAATTTTACAATGGTAAAATTGGTGTTACATGGTGTATTTCGATCCATCTAGTTGGATATGGTTAGATGGCAATTTTTTTTTGATAACAAAGAGAATTTTTCTATGTAATAAAATAAGTTAGAAAGAGATTTATCTTAAAGAGGGAGAGGAAAAGTTAGAGAAAAGTAAGGCGAAAGTAAAAGGAGAGGAGGAGAAATGAGGGACCTCTAAAGAAAAGCAACCTCTGTGTGTGGATATTGCCATATGTCTGAACAAACTTATTTTTATTGAATGTTGATGAAGTTTCAACATAGAATTGGAATTTTTGAGGTTAACCAGGCATAATAGAGGGGTGAGGATCGATCACGATGGTAAAGGCTGAATAGTCAAACAAAAGAAAGTTATATTTTCCCATTGTTATGCTAGTTGATAGAAATGGAAGATTTCTTATCAACATTTTATTTCTATTGACCATCAATCATTGGGGAGGAAAAATATTTTCACTTTTCATGATTAATCCTTTGTTAGCCAATATTATGCACTTGACCTATGAGAAAACTAGAATATTAGAAATATGAAACAATATGGCCAGAAACATAAAAATATCACATGAAATGAGACAAGCGACAAAGATATTTTATAATTGAGAATAATAATAAATTGTTCACTTGACTCTTCGAGGGGGAAACCTCCAACAGAGCATAGCTCAATTACAATAAGACTTGATACTTCTTCCCTTAGTATCTAATACTATTTATAGGTTTATGACATCCAAAATCCTAACTACTAGTGGTACCTTCCATAGCATGCGTTAACCACTTTATTTATTCAACTATGTACCACTGATAACTAATAATCATCCCTTTTCTATAATTTCCATCAACCACTTACAATTATTATTAACACAATAATCGCTTACGAGATTTATTAACTCAAATAACTAACTAGGACTCTGACAAGACTTATTACATGAATAAGGGAGTTAAGGTTGGACCTTAACTTGACTTCCCCTATCAAAATAAACCTTTTCCTCAAGCTTGAAGGTGCAGAAACTGCTAAAGAATATTGGTTGGTTCCCATGTCCCTTATTCTAGAGAGGTACCTTTCCACTTGATGAGGAATTCCTTGATTGTGTAGCCGCGCAGATGTTTTTTGCAAGTATCAAGGACCTGTTCAAGTTAGATCCATAGTGAACCCTCTTCATCCAATTCTGACAGATTGGTTTGAACCATGTAATTGTTCCCCACAACTTTCCTGAGGCAAGACTGGGTCGATTTTTGAGGTAGACGGCATGGCCATTTTGTAAGTGACTTCTCCTATATGTTGAAGTACTTGATAAGGGCCATATAAATTTGGGGCTAGTTTCTGGAAACCCTTTCTTTGAGAGAGATATGCTTATAAGGTTGGAGTTGTAGGGACACCTAGTCACCTACTTGAAATGACCTCTCTGAATGGTGTTGATCAGGATGTTGCTTCATTCGATTATGAGCTTGATGTAGATTATCTTTGAGATGAGCAATCATGGTGGCACAATTATTCAGGAGTTGATCAATTGACTATACTTTGGATGATCCAAGGATATAATAAGTTGGTGAAGGTGGTAGTTGGCCATACACTGCCTCATAGGGCATCATCTTGGTTGCTTTATGATATTTAGTATTATACAACCATTCATCTAAGGACAACCATTGTTCCCATTGATGTTTCTTGTCTAAGTTGAATCACCCCAAAAAGGTCTCCAAACATTTGTTAAAAGCTTTTGTTTGACCATTGGTTTGAGGATGATAGTATGTACTCATTTGGAGGTGTGTGCCCTATAGCTTGAAAAGTTCTTGCCATAGATTTTTGGTGAAAGTGGTGTCTCGATCAGATATAATGGAAGTTGGCATGCCATGGAGTTTTAATATTTGGGCCATGAAAACTTGAGCCACCAATGTTGGGGTAGATGGGTGTGGGAGAGCACAAAAATGAGCATATTTGGAAAAAATTTCAATCACCACCATGATGACGGATTTGTTTCTTGACTTTGGGAGACATGTAATGAAATCCATGGAAACATCTGTCTAAAGAGAAGCATGGAGTGGAAAGGGTTACAAGGCTCCTGGTGTCTTGATCATTTCCCATTTCTTGTGTTGGCATGCTTCACCTTTAGCTACAAAAGTAAGGATTTCATGCTCCATTCTATTCTAAAAGAAAGTGCGACATGTGCATGCATAAGTCTTCTAAAAGCCTAAATGTCGAGCAATGGGAGAGGAGTGTAGATCTTCCAAGATGTGGGGTTTCAGGGTGGAGGTCAGGGCCAACATAATGTTATCCTTATATTGGAGAACCTCATCCTTCCAAGAGTATTCCTTTGATGCATTAGGATATGCTCATAATTTATTAATGGCCCGGAAGAGAAAGCATAGGAGAAACATTCATGATGGGATTCCTCAATCCAATCTGGTATGGGTAGAGAGAGGGATAAAACGGTGCCTTTATCCTCAAATTGGCATGATAAGGCATCAATCACTACATTGTCATGCCCCTTCTTGTCAATTATCTCATAATCATATCCCAAGATTTTTGCAAGCCATTTATTTTTCCATGGCGACGATAGATTCTTCTCTAGAAACTATTTTAGGCTATGATGATTAATGTGTAATTAGAAATGACACCCCAATAAGTATGGCCACTAAGTGTATACTACATGTAAGATGGATATCATTTATTTCTCATATGAATATTGATCAAGATGTTTATCATTGATTTGTTGACTAGTGAAATCCAATGGTCTACCTTTCTGCATTAATACCGTGCCAATACCCATACCTTAAGTATCACATTTAATCACAAAATATTTTGTGAAGTCGGGTAAGGCCAATACTAGAGTGGAGAACATGGCATGTTTGAGATATAAGAAGTCATGATGAGTTGTGTTAGTCTAAATATGGTTTAATAAAGTGGTTCATGAGTCTTTGAAAAGTGGATGGAGAATTACAAAGATGAAATGGCATGATCAAGAATTCATAATGGCCTTCATGAGTTTAGAAGGTTGTTTTTGGAATGTCAACTTCCTTCATGTGTATTTGTTGATAGCCTGGGCATAGGTCTAGTTTGGTAAAACATTTAGCACCATGTTCTGCAGATCATCTACTACTGGAATAGGAAACTTTTCCTTGATAGTGAGCTTGTTAAGGGCCCTAAAGTTTGGACACATGTTCCATTCTCCATCTTTCTTTAGAACCATGACAACTGGAGATGAATTAGGGCTCGTTCTAGGATGAATAACATCATCTTTGAGGATTTTCCTGATGATTTTTCTAATTTCATTCTTTTTTGCAAAAGGATATTGATATGGGAGGACATTTGCTGGCTGGGTACCCATGAGAAAAGAGATGATATGATCATGATGACCCCTAGAGTGTGGGATCTCCTTAGGTTTGTCAAAGACCCATTGGTGGAAATTTAATACTTATTTCATATCATGATGAATATGAGGAGTCGATTGAATGGCCTATATGACATTAAATTGGGCTACTATCTGATGATGTCCTTTTTTTAATAGCTTCTCCATTCAATGCGAGAAAATGGTAGTAGCAACACTTGTTTGGAATATGGTCAATGTATGAGTGTGGCCTTTCTACTTAAATCTCATATATATCTCCTGGAAATCCATTAAGATAGAGCCTATTCTACGAAGCTAAATGGAAAACATGTGGATTTTGAGGTGATAATCCCCAATATGATGCTTAATATTTTCACAATGTCCTTCAAATTTCAAGGTTCCCACATCAGTGACAAGGACTTATAAATTATATATCGGCCGTAAAAAACAAAGAACAACTTATGCTACTCTTATGGATAAATTTATGTCTGCTTCCACTATCAATAAACACCACTATTGGTCGATGTTTAAAGCTCAGATTTTGAGAGTCCGAGGTGAAGAAACTCTAGCCAAGGCATGTAGTTATATAAATAACTCATATGTCATAGCTGTGAGATCATTATATGGGTCAACTTGGTGTTCACGCTCCTCTTCCTTAGGAACTTCAGTGGATGGAGCTTCATAGATAAGGCTACTTTTAGTAGCATAAATTCGAAATAGTTTTGGTTCCTTGCATTTATATCTCCAGGAGTACTTCTCATCACATTATTAGTAGACTCCTTATTTCATTCTTCAACCATTTCTATCGGAAACACATTTTGAACCTTAAGTGTTTGGGTGGGGCTTGTAGCATAGGTGGGACCTGCCTTTGTGACAAAATTTGGATGATTGGACTAGGAATTTAAGGTGACTTCTACATCTAGTGCCTTATGACATGCGTCCAACCAAGTAGTTGGGTGATGCATTCAGAAATGGGCTTTTATGGATTCCTTTAGGCCACCAATGAAACATTCCAAGTAAAAGGAATCCCCCAGTCCTTCAGTTCTGATGGCCAATCGTTCAAAAGTTGCATTGTAGTCCCTGATTGTGCATGTTTTCCAGAGATTAGTCAGACAACCCAAAAAGTGAGATTCCCAGTCAAAGCAATAAAAAATGGCTTTTGAGAACATGTGCAAAGTTGGCCTCACTAGATAACATTTTTGATGCCACTAATAACATTTCCAACTCTCTTGGTCCAAGTAAAGGGATCCCACAGGTAGTTTAGTTCCACCCCCCCAAATATTATTAAGGAGGAAATATTGTTCCATTTGTGCCACCCATATTGTGGGGTTAGAGCCATCAAAATTGTACATGTTTATCTTGGGTGTGCTTGATCTAGGTAGATGTTGGTGGCCACCCACCTATCCCTCTTGCATCCCCACAACCATCTCTTTCAGTTTTTCGGTTTCCTTAATTGTAGCTCAATTTACTATGTTTAGCAATTTTTCGGGTCCTGAACTTTCAGAGCCGTTTGGAGGCCCTAAACGACCTTTTTTGGGAACTACGGGAGAAACGTGAGTCGTTGGACGAATTTTTCTCTTCCAAAAGTTGTAGTCCTTGGATAGATCTTTCTAACGAGCTATTGTGCGCATGAAACAGAGATCGTATGCCAAAGTTACGACCCTGAGAAGTTGATGTTCCAATTTACTAGAAACGAGGACCAAAGTTTGGTGTTTCATCTCCTAGGGTTAGGTTTTTGGATGTTTAGGGTTTTCCATTGTTTCTAAACAATAAATAGGAATTTGGGCCTCATTGTAGCACATTTCAGAGGCATGTAGCCACCGCATCTCTTCTCAGAGATAAGCTACCATCACCCTAGCTGGCTTATTTTGATTTTTGTTTGTAAGCATATTTCAGTATTTTACATTAATGAAATGAAGTATTATATCTGCCACACCTCTGTATTTATGGTTATCTATGCAATTTTTTGCGTTCCTCTTTAAATCTGGATCAGTGGTATGAGAGCGGTCTGCTCTTTCTTTGTTTTTCATTGCATGTCCCCAATGAGGTTAGGATATAAGGAGTTAGGGCTTGAACTGGTTGAACCTTTGCAACCCTAGTCTTGCAGATCCCGACGGCCTCCCATGGCGAATGAAAAGAAATACAAGTGGGTAGGACATCCTATTAAATTCTTGCTTGAAGAAGCCCTCAAGTGACAAAGGAACGCAATGATGGACACTTTGCCTAGATCCTTCAACGCTACCCAGAGGTGATGTATCAGTTTCCAACAGCTACTCTGGAAATGCCACACCCTTTAAGGTACAATTTAACTTTGAAATCCCCATATTTGAGGGTTAGATCAATGCAGATTACATAGATAAATGGTTAAATCTGCTAGAAGGGTATTTTTCTATTCACGATTTTTCCATTCGGGAAAAGGTTATTTTCTCTGTTCTGAATGCGGCCCCCCACATCAAGGACTAGTGGCAAACCTACTACAAGCAGAACGATGAAAGTATGGGCTCATTTTTTTCAGCCGCACCCACTTGGAATTCATTCTAGGATGCCATCAAGGAGCATTACTCCCTGTCAAAATCTATGAGGACAAATATATCAAATGGACCACGCTATGAAAGGGAAGGGACCAAGATGTTCTAAAGTTCACAAACATTTTTCATACTCTTTGCACACAATTGTGTATCAAGGATTCTGAGCTACATTTGGTACTCAAAAACCGAGACTGCGTACACAGATACATTCAGGATGAGATGGAGTTCGTTAACATCTCCTCGCTCGGCACAGCATACTGATATGCTATCAAAATCAAGCAGAAGTTTAAACAGAAGAAGCGAGACTTTGGATCTGCGAATCGAAAGACCAAAGGAAAAATCCAAGGCAGGGCGACCCAAGACAACCCATCGAAGCCATAAGAAAAGAACAACACCATGAAGTCAAAGAAGGACACAAAAAAGTGGTGTGAGTTCCATAAGAGCCCCACTTACAAAACAAGTGAGTGTAGGACCAAGCAGTCGCTGGTGGCCAAGTTGAAGGCTTCTGAATCATATACAAGTTTCAACCCTAAGAGTCAGAACCCAACAAAGGGAATGACAAAGGGAAGTAAATAATTGACGTAGAGCCTAGTGTGAGTGTTGCAACTAGAAAGACCCAGAAGAATGTGCCCGAAGATCTAGAGGAGGGGGAATGCCTTTTCCACTCACAGATGTGGGTGAAGGGTTTTTTGCTATAATTCATTGTTGATAGTGGGAGCCAAAAGAACCTCATTTCAGCATAGGTCGTGAAGCGGCTGGGACTACAGACCATACCCCACCCGCAACCATACAGTATTGGGTGGCTTCACAAGGATGAGATCTCTGAGTTCGCCAGTAGTGTCACCTTCCCTACAGCATCAAACCCTTTGCAAACGAGGTATTGTGTGATGTTGCACCTATGGATGTTTGTGATGTATTATTAGGCCAACCATACTTGTGGAGGCGACATGCTATGTATGAGTCAAGGCCTTGCTTTGTTATTATTTCTTTATGTAATTCATTATACAGGATACCGGAGGTAGCCCTACATATTGCCACCTCTTTCATCTTTGCTAAGAAATGCAGTAAGATCATCTCACAGACTAGGAAATTTATTTTATGTCTGGTCCACTCCTAAAGTAAGGGGAAGATCGTCGCCACATCCATGACCCCCGCGAAGGGTTCTTCCATGCAGCAGTAGTAGCAGAGGGATACGGTCATGAAAGAAAACAGGAGCAAGTTCTCCTGATCCACAGGGGTACCACACAAGTGTCAAGTGGGCGAAAAAGTTTGGTTGCATCTCTAGAAAGAATGCCTTAGAAGAGCCCATCAGAAGCTCAAACCACTCCGACATGGTCCTTACACCATTACCAAGGTTGTGGAAAATAATGCTTTGGAGCACAGTATTCCCCATTCCTTCACTTGCACTGAGTGTTCAATGTGGAACGCCCTCAACCACGCTTCCCACCATTACTAGACACATCGGAGGTTGCAGAACAACTCACCAAGGACCCAACTCAGCAGAAGTTTCCTCATCTCACGGAGGAACTCAATGCAATGGGGACCATTGCTTCCTAAGGGGGAAGGAATGATCCACGTGGATGTTGGTGGCCACCTAGCGATCCCACTTGGACCCCCACAACTATCTCTTTCAGTTTTTCATTTTCCTTAATTGTAGCACAATTTACTATTTTTAGCAGTTTTTCGAGTCCTGAACTTGCGGAGCTATTTTGAAGCCCTAAACAACGTTTTTTGGGAACTCTGGGAGCAACATGGGTCCAAGGACCAATGTTTATCTTACTAAAGTTGTATCCCTCGTATAGATCTTTCTAACGAGCTATTGTGTCTGTCAAAAGGAGATCGTATGCCAAAGTTAAGACCTAAGGAAGTTGATGTACCAATTTCCACAAAACGGGGCCCACGGTTTGGCGTTTCATCACATATGGTTAGGTTTTTGGATGTTTATGGTTTTCCATTGTTTCTCAACGATAAGTAGGCCTTTGAGCCTCATTGTAACATAGTTCAAAGGCATGTAGCCACCACATCGCTTCTCAAAGATAAGCTACCATCACCCTAGCTGTGTTATTTTCATTTCTGTTTGTAAGCATATTTCAGTATTTTACATTGATGAAATGAAGTATTATTTCCACTGCATCTCTGTATTTATGGTTATCTCTGTAATTTGTTTCATTCCTATTTAAATCTGGATCAGTGTGATAGCTTGAAGATTGGTGATCGCCATGGAAATGAATGTGATGGTTGGATTCTCCTTCTACGTGTGCATTAACACTATGTTATTTCCTCATGGGTTTGCGAGGGATATTTACAACTTCCAATACTTGTTGGAGATTGGTGGTAATCGACACCTGGATGTCATTTAATCTATTCTCGAGATTGTGAACCTTGTTGGCAACCCTTTCTGCAACAATAACTTCAGACCTGGTACCAAGAATACATTATCCCCAAGATTACTTAAGAGTAGTATGATAGGAAGGAGGGCAAGCTTAGGAGTCTAGTGATGTGGACCACTTGAAGTTGCATTGGGAAAAATTTGGGACTACCTGAAAATTGGGGGCTTTCAAGTGAATGGTACCACTACGACTAAATCATCATCCTTAATCTTATGGGATAGGTCTCTTGTAGGCGTCCTAAGATAGCCCCATATTCTTTTTTTGTACTCTAAAATGAGTTCCCAACTAATAAATATTGCAATGGATGAATTCCAGAAAGCTTAATACTACCAAATATCCTTGGAAAATCAAGCTTTGACTATAGTAACAAAAACCCCAAGGTATTGGTACTATACGATGTGCTGCGAAAATTTGATCTGGACTATGTCAACCAAAACACTCACTCTAAAAAGAGTTTAGTCTATGCTATGAAATCCCCAACTGTTGAATATGATCTATACAACGGTGGCAGAACCCCAATTGTTGGATCTGATCTAGACGAAAAGGTAGGGGGCAATCATCAGATATCTAAGTGAACTATGGTCTCAAAGGAGTGTCAGGTGGTACAGATCACAATATACATATAGGTCCAACAATAAAACTTAGCCCAATATTTTAGGGTGCTAACTAAGGAGGATCGTTCGTACCCTTAGTCATACTACCCTACTAACCTATTGTATGTTTGAGTAATCTCCCTGAGTGTTCTTCTTAGTGTATCGTAGTAGGAAGATGGCTGATGTGTTATCTATGGTTAGGTTTCAAGTTATCCTAGGGAGGCTTCTGATATACCTAAGTCCACGTGGAAGTGCAGTCCATTCGTGGTTCTGTCTAATGTTCTACTACTAGAAGGGGTACCCAGAGTGGTTACAAGGGAGTCCAACAAGCATGACCACCTCTTATATTTCTTGCATGCATGCCTCCCCAAATCCACAGGTTTATGCACTCAACAATATATCCCATGGTTTACAGATGATAGAACACGTCTCTAGACTAAAAACAAATTCTACAAAAGTTGAAGGTGCAGTTGGCCCTAGAAAGTGCTTTGATACCACTTTTTATGCACTTGTCTTGTGAGAAAACTAGAATATTGGAAATACAAAAGAACATGGCCTGAAACACAAAAACATCACATGAAATTAGATGAGCTACAAATATATTTTATTACTCAAAAGAAGAATACAATGTTCACTTGCCTCTTCGAAGGGGAAATCTCCAACGGAGCAGAGCTCAATTACAATAAGACTTGATACTTCTACTCTTGCTATCTAAGACTATTTATAGTTTTATGACATCCAAAACCCTAAATATTAGTGATCCCTTTCATAACACAGGTTAAGCACTTTATTTATTAACTATGACCCGTTTATAACTAATTGTGGTCCATTTTCCATAATGCATCTCAACCACTTGCAATTGTTATTAATGTGGATAACCTCTTATAAGCTTTACTGAATCAACTAACTAAATATGACTCTTACGAGGCTTATTACATGAGTAAGGGAGTTAGGGTTGGACCCTAACAGACAACGAAGAACTATGCATTTGTCATGTTAAGTGAAAAATATTTTTCCACCTTTTACTCCAATCTATTGACCTTCTGCAACCAGAAGTTAGCCAGAGACAAAAAATTCTCTATCAATAGAAGTTCACCTAGCACTCTACCACTATAGCATGAACTATAAGTACATTTATAAAGTGTTGATGAGAATTTTGAAGTCCCATCAATAGAAACACATGAAAAATGAGAAATTTACGATAGTTGTAGGTTGCATCACTGGAACCATTGTTTTTTCACCGTGTCAAGTTAAATAAGTAAGGTGTCAATGGTAGAGAGAATCCAACCACCTAGTACATTTTGTTTTGGTCCTTAATCATAACGTCAATTGTATGTACCACTTTGCTTGCTCCAAGAACTACAAACTTGGGTACTGGCGGAACTAGCAACATCTAACTAGTGTTAAAGCAAGAAAAAGAAATGGTAGATTAACAAGGGGCAGCTCAAGGAGTAGGATGATGGAGGCATATAGTAAATGCGACCTTGAAAATAGAGGTATGGTGTCTTCATGGAAAAATGGAAGCCGAGGAGACTTCATAGAGGACAGGAATTGGCATAGGATTTGCTAGTGAAGCATAGGAAGAATGTTATGGTCAGGAAGAAATGGAATAATTAGCAAAAGATAGAATGTTGAAAATGGTACCCAAGATGACTGCTAGACAAAAAACGGAAGTACCATTGTATGAAAGTAACCTTAATTTTGAGGAGATAATGGATTTGATTAATGTTTTGGATAAATATTTTTATAATGAGGATGTTGATGGAGGTAAGAGAGTAAAGTATGCAGTGGCCAAACTAAACGATTCTGCAACCTCGTGGTGGGTTGAAGTACAGGAAGAACAAAAGAGGAAGGAAAATTCCAGAATAAAATAATGCGAGAGAATGGTGGAAAAATTTAAAGGTATGTTCCTGCACAAATATTACCATCCAAATATTTTTAAGTAGTTACAAAACATTAGAAAAAAGTATATGTCAATCAAACAATACATTGAGGAGTTTTGAAAATTAAATATTAGAGCTTTCATGTAGAGGAGGATAGTAAGAAAGTTTCAAGAAACATAAATGGTCTAATATTTGAAATCCAGGATGAGATTGGGATTGTGTCCTTAAGAATAGTTTATGGTTCATATCAAACTTCCCTAAATGTAGAAGAGAATATTTCCAGGAAGAAAAGTCAAAGAAGTAGAGGAAGAATTTTGACAAAAGGCAAAGAACAAGCTGACAATAGAGGGATATTTCAATATCCAAAACACTAGAGAGGATGTTCTAGTGGAAGTTCACTAAGAGGGAGTGATTGAAATGGAATAATATCATTTTCTAGAGGCATAGGTCGTGGTAGAAAATATTAACCTAGATGTTATATATGTGGAAAATTAGGACATGTGTCTAGGGAATGTCCTAAAACTACACCAAAATATCAAATAGGTGCTCATGTTGTAGAAGAAAACAAGAAGAATGTAAAACATGTTGTAGAAGAAAACAAGAAGAATGTAAATTCAACTACAACTGAAGAATTTTCTAAAGGGGGATCTCTAACAATGAAAAACAATGTTGATAAAGTCAAATAAGGAAGTTAAAGACCCAACTCAGAGGGAGAGTATGTTTAGGACAATGTGAAAATCTGAAGGAGCATTGTAAAGTTGTAATTGATAGTGGTAGCTCAGAAAATTTAGTTTCCAATGAAATGGTAGAGAAGCTAGATCCAAAAATGATAATAAGCCCTGGTCCTTATAGGGTGTCATGGTTACAACAAGGCCATTAGTTTCAATTTAATGAAAAATGCAAAGTAGAATTTTAGATTGGTGATTTAAATATGATATTTTATTTGATGTGATGTCAATGGATGTTTTCCACATTTTGTTCGGAAGGCCATGGAATTAATATATAAAATATATCCATGATGGTCGAAGAAATACATATACTCTTGAGAAATATGGTCAAAAACATACCTTGCTTCCCTTACAAGATGAAGGAGTCAAAGATGAAGATGATGAAAATGTATTTCTTATGAGTGGGAAAGAATTGTTGTAAAATCTTAATAATGAGGTACATTTTTCTTTGATTAGGAAGTATCAAGTAATTTTTATAGGCAGGAATCTATATGATTTACCTGAAAATATTTCAAATATGTTGGATTAGTTACTGATATAATTGTCAATAAGTTACCAAATAATCCCTGTAGAAATTTTGAATAATTTAACACATATTCAATGGAGATTATCCTGATCATGTACTATTGCGGAAAACATACACAATACATAAGCTCCTCTACGTTGATCATCAATATAGCAGCATCAATAACAATAAAACATCAAGAGCATTCACACATTAACACAGTATGTATCCCGGGAAAGCATCTCGCTAAAAACCCCAACTATCTGTATATTAATGATTGAGTCATGTAACATTACACAGCATAATACTTCTCACAAGTATCTCCACCTCTGTTACACACAAAACAGCTCAGATCTGATCTCCAAATCTCTTCCACTGCTTGCCTGCCTCCTCTGCTCAATACCTGCTCAAGAACTGATGAGAATAATGATGAATGGCTCAAAGCAAACTCGTATTTACTTGGAAAAATCACGTGAGAACAAGCTACAATGTGGGAAAATACGTGGGCAAACTCATTGGCATACTCAATCCCTTGATTGTGCAAGATCTGGTGCACAACTATAGTCACAACTGATAGCAATCTGATTCTCTACCACCTGTCCCTGTTGAACTGAACATGCACTGACATGCAACTGAGTTAACTGATGTATTCTATAGTTGCATTATGAGTTAATAACTTGTGAATTAATTAATAACTAATTCACCCAACTCATCTCTAGTCTATTTGCCAGTTAGACTAAATACAACCAGTTTAACAAAGCTAAACTGAACACAACTCCATCAACTGCACCTCCAGTCCACTAAACTCAACTCACTTGAGTTCTAACTGAAGTCCTGCATGCAAATATTAATCATCCCATAGGTAACCACGTATTTCCTTCTGGGATCTGCATCTACCACATCCGTAGCTCATCCTGAAGTGCTCCAAGATAATAAGACAAAGTTTATAGTCTAAATATTATTATGAGCTAATAATATTTGATTGTTCTATATTTAGACTGAGCAGTCACTCCGCTGTGGTCTAAAAATAGAAGTCCATCTATTTTTTCCAATTTGATCAATCATCCATAAACAGCAACCTGCAATCCATAGACATGATCCATATGTCTAAAAATAGACATAGTCCAAAAATAGACTTGCGCCAAAAATAGCCTGCAGGCCCACTTAGTGAAGGCGACTCTTTTCACTAAGCTCCATCATCTTGTTGCAATCTCAACACTCCCTCTCGACAAGATATGGATTATCAGCAACCCCTATCCTGCCTCGGTGGTACTCGAATTTTCTCCTTGTGAGAGCCTTCGTAAGAATATCAGCATCCTGATCCTCCGTTGGAATGTACGAAAGTAACATGATCCTCCGCTGCACACAATCTCTGATATGATGGTACCTGATGTCAATATGTTTAGATCTATCATGAAATACAGGATTAGCCGAGAGTTTAATGCAACTCTGGTTATCACAGTAAATCACAGTAGGATCAAATGAGAACCGAACAAACCA
>APFE031507401.1:45195-76699 GCA_000404065.3 Pinus taeda
TAAAATTATGATAGAGGTCTTTTATGTTGTCTATACTAGATAAAGGAAGCAAATTAGTTTTTAATTCATTTAGAAAGAAATCATTTTTATTTTTATCAAATTTTAAGTTCTTTTGGCTGTAAGTATTATTTTTTGTGGGAACTCTATGCATGACAAAATTGAGAGTTATAAGTAAAGGCCTATGATCAGAGTCAGGTTCGTGGTCATTTAAGATGTCAAAATTTATTATTTCGTTGTATAATGGGAGATCGGAAATAACGCAATCTACCATGCTGCTACCAAGTCCATGGATGTAGGTCATCTTGCTAGAATTGGGCCACTTCTTTAGACCGTTGCAAATTATGAGATCTTGAGCACTACAGAGCTTGACTAGCTCCAACCCAAACAAATTTTCCCCGAGGTCTTCAGAGCTCCTTTTGTACCTACTAGCCAGAGTAGGGTATTCGTGTAACCAAAGAGGATTTGGGTTGGAATGATTGCTTAGAATAATAGCTTGGTTGTTTGAAGTTTGAACATTAGAGTCACCTATTAAAAGGATATTATCGTCATTCCTTAGACTAAAAATATCATTCTCTAAACCATTGTAAGGGTTAGTCTAATCTAGATTCTTCTTCTTATAGAGGTTAGAATTGATGGGGGGAAATAACATATTGCTATGTAGGACTTTTTATTATTAATGTCTCTGATCTCTATCCAACTATATTGGTTGTGAGGGTCATTTTTATAAATCCTAGCATGGGGGGAGATGTTCTTCTTAATGTAACAAGCTATTCTCCCAATGCCTCTACGGGAGGATCGCTTGTTCTAGGTAGACCATAGCGTAAATCCATCTATGTTAGGAACCTTAGATTCTTCGTGCTCCCAAGTTTCAACAAGCAAAATAATATCTACATCATTTGAAATCCAACTTAGCTTGGGGCCTTTGTTCCATGGGAAGCCCCGACAGTTCCAAGAAAGGATCTGGAGCATGTTTAATTGCTATTGATTACTATCTTTTTGGTTTCTATCTCTAATAAAGGCTTTTCTATTTCTAATTATTGTCTATTTTCCTTCCTTTCTAGCTTCTTTTACCTTTTGAATCTCCTTTCTTAATTTTGTGTGATCTTCTGAAATGAGATCTTTATTTATGAATATTCTCGTTCCTTTTAGACTTGAGGTTTTACTAAGTATGTCATACTTATGATCAGTGGAGCTCACCTTTATGCAGATTAGTCTTCCTTTATTCTCGATTATCGTATACTATTAATTTTAATGATTATATAATTATACTTTGTTTTATTATATATAATTTAATATATATTATATTTAAATTAACATTATTTTTTAAATATTAGTAGATATAAATGGTATAAAATTCCATATAAATACACAACAAAGGTTTAAAATATGGTTAAATTTAGTAGACATTTAAATACAAATTTAAATAAACATTGAAATGTCCTTGAATTTAAATAGACATAGTAAACTCTAGGATTAAATACACATTTAAAAGAATGTCTCGATTACCTAGAAGTTGTCAAATATAGTGTAACTAAATAAATGGAAATTATAGCTTGTATTTATGCTCAAATATAGTGTAACTAAATAAATGGAAATTATAGCTTGTATGTGTGCTCAACAAAGGATTTCTTTGATGCAGGACGCACGGAAATAAAAGTTATAAAATTCAATGTAGATACACAATACATGTTTAAATATGTTTAATACAAGGAATTATAGTAATTTTTTCTTACAAACTTCAAAGAAGAAATAACTAACCTAAATGTCTTCTGGATAGATAGTTGATAATTAGACATTGAAAAAATATTTATCGATAAATATTTAACTTAATATTTTTGGAAAACTACATAGGGAAAGAACATTTAGATAAAAAAATATACACACATTAAAAATTTATTTATTAAAAATTAAATTGTAATTTTACAAATTTATTAAAAAATTATTTAAATTTTCAAATATTAAAAATATTTTCCTTAATATAAAAAAAAACTATGTAACAACTCAAATCCCACCATTTGAGTGATTTAAAACAACTAATAATCATTAGTCAAAGTGTCAACCCATTCCTTGATATGCTTTTATTCCCTGAGTCTGCCATTGTAATGTGTGTTTAGTGTGAATATTAGTGGGTGATTAACGATATTATAAATTCAACTATAGTAAAGTTTTAACAACATCTTACATTAGCTCTGCAATTAATATTTTAAAATATAAGCATATTAAGATAGTAAAACAATAACTAAAATATTTTAATATTATTTATTAATTAATTAAATACTAATTAAAAACTAATTAAACACGTGAGGGTCCTGAGAATCTTCTGAGACCTCACGCGCTTGTCTTTCACGCTTTCGCCTACTCTTCCCCGCGTTTCCGTCGTCCACCTATCTGTAGCCACATGCGATGGTTCTGACGTGTAATATCCCTCTTTTTTGTTGCTTGTATAGTCATAGTGGTTAAGACAATATAATTAATAGTTAAAAATACTGGTAATGATGGCAGGTTGGCCAAGTTGTTTTTAGAAAACGAACAATGATAATGTAATTAATTATGTAAAAATAATAAATTATGATGTTGCAAGGAATTAGTTGGAAAGAACAAAAGAACGGTTGAGATAATTATCATGATCGATAGTTTTTGATAACTGGATTGGGTTTAGGAAATAGGAAAACACTGAACTTTCCCAAATAACTTCAAAGAAAAATCCCCTTACAGTAGAACCATGTGATTTTCTGGATAAGTAGAGAAAGGAATCTAGAAAAATCAACCAGTGCGGAGGGAAACAAAACTAGAAGGGGTGGAAAAGCACAGGACGGGCTTTAAAGGTTGAAAAAGAATCATTTTCTTTGAAAAACTAAAAAAATTCCTAGATTATGGGGATTAGTCTAATATAATTGTGTTGCATAAAGCTATGTTGAATCGTTTAACAACAATTACTTATGTTATTCTTATCCGGCATAAGTAAAATCTGTATAATCATTTTCTCATATTTCCTCATGATTGTCATATAGAAATAAGTAATATGCAATTGTATTTCAATTATTATTGAACTTAGGTTTAGCATGCAGGATTATTTAAGAATATTGACTTTACCAAGGTGGTGATTTTAGGGACTGAAACCTGAGGGGAAACCCAAGTAGGGTGTTAATTTTTTTTGCAAGGTGATGGTATGGGATGGGGCAGTTATGTGGCTAATTTAGTGAGGGATTTCCAATAAGTAGTCAGCTCTGGGTTTGTCGGTTACCTAAACATAACTCTGAGACATCTTCTCGCAAGGTTGTGAGTAGTCTAGTTAGTACACGGAGTGGAGATAGATGGGAAAAGAGAGAACATAAATGACACCTTCAAGAGACAAGTTTGTCGCCACTTTAATCACCAGTCATAATGATATCAAGTGTTGTAATGTAGTATAGTGGACATCGTTACCATGCTACTTGTACACAAATCATACTATTAAGATGGAAAGGTACAGATGGACCTTAGTTTATATACATACAGATCAAGAGAAAATCCAAAGTAAAGAATTCATAGAGCAATATGATCAACTCATTTCCTAAGCGCACTCATGAAGGGGCTACAGTAAAAAAATTTAAGAAACAAATGCATGAAGTAGTTACAGAGAATTAATAAGGAGCGGATTGAGCTCTACGAATCGCTCACAGTAATAATACAGTTGTAAATCCATTAAATATTAATTAATAGAGTTATAGTACTACACTGTAAACATCAAATAGTGATTGTTCAGGAGTCATTACAAGTTTAAAAATAAACATAACTTTCAATACACTGTCAACAAATATAAGCATGATCAGAAAACCCTCACTCACATTTCTATGAATGCAAAGTGAACAACCCTCGGGCTGAGCTAGAGCCGAGCCAAGGCCTCTAGAACACTCAAGAAGATAATTTTAGTTCTTACTAGTAAAGAAATAGTAATAATCATAAAAAAACGACAAAATATACTGAAACAAGAGCTACTTAGTCTATCCATGGACAACATTCACAACCTGAAGTTTCTTCACAGCAAGAAGTAATACAGAGTAGTAATATGATATCAATTTTAGTATGATAAAAAATAAATCACACACAGGAATGACGAATTAACATACATCAAGCTTAAGTAATCATACAAACTGCGATTTAGAGGATGAACTCATAACTGTCAATATAAATTAGACATTATCGAAACTTCAAAGGTACAACAGTAATATAGAACTTGATTAACCCAGCTGGGCGAGGAATGTCATTGCTAGAGACAGGGGTCACAGAGATGTCTAAAATCATTACAATATACTGAGATTCATAATGAATCCAAGAACTCTAACAAGAGTAAAAATACCCTAATTGCAAGTTGTTGAGTGATTAGTTTCACTTTGTGACTACAACTAAGAGAGTTCGAACAAAACCCATCTGTGAAAACTTATTGACCAAACCAGAGGAGCATTCCGCTTATGAGGTATAACCAGATTAGACCCTTTAGGAAGGTAGGAGAATCCAGAACTAGCCTGGTAAGTGGGACATAGTTCAAGGTTAGCTAGATGAATGCCTGGAAAGAGCTTTCGTAGTTGCTAACAAGAATTGAAGTTACATGCCTGAAACTGTAGGAATTCACATGGTAAGTTCCTCAAATAGGATACCAAAGGACACCACTCACAAATAGATCACAAATCAATACATGTGTATTTTTGATGTGGTTAAAACTCTCAAAGAGGGAAACAATCAATGGCTTGAGCCAACGCGACCACTTCAGGCAATTTATTAATGTAAAAGAAAGAAAATTTACATAAGCTTCTCTCATGAAAGGTCAACTTACAAATGACCCTCCATGCTCTTTAAATAGAGATCATGGACCAATCAGGTGTTATGCCACGAATCAAGTGTCGGTAATACCGAGGAGAGAATGAACTCTCAGATCATTTCATGTCTAAAAGATATCGTGACTGTCGGATTGCAAGTTACGAAATTACATTCTAAAGAAACACACTTTACCTAATTATACACTAGACCAAGCTATAATTAACTATTTCCTATGTGTCAGAATATCCTAACACCCCCCCTTAAGAACAACTTGGGATAGGATTGAAGGATGTACAAATATGACACAATAGGAGAAGGCAGGAGGCATTAGAGCCTATTCCCCCTTAGTGACAACTTCTTGAACTCCAACCATAAATCGATGTTTAGTAACCTTTGCCTATCTGAGAGCCTTTGTAAAGTTGTTTGCAACTTGAAAATCAGTTGAATAATATTGCACTTCAAGAACATGGTCATGAATGAGTTTTTTGATGAAGTGCATGTGTAGTTCAATGTGTTTTTTATGATGATGTTGGACTGGATCTTTGCATAGCTGAATGGCACTTTGATTATGACACCAAAGTCTAGTCGGATGTTGCTGCTAAAAGCCAAACTCTGACAGGATCTGACAAAGCCAAAGGGCTTCCTTACGAGCTTCTACAATGCCATAATACTCTTCTTCTGCTGGAGAAAGAGAAATGGCACTTTGTTTCTTGCAAGCCCATGCAATAGGCCCAAAACCAAGAGTGAAGACATAACTTATAGTAGACTTCCGATCATCAAGGTCACCAGCCCAATCGTAATCATTGAAACCAATGAATAGAGGAGATGCTTTAGCACTGTAACGAATCCCAAACTGGATTGTACCTCAAACATAACGAAGTATTCATTTATATGCTTTCTAATGAATTTCATGTGGGTTTTTCATAAACTGAGCAATAAGGCCAACAACAAAGTAAAGGTCGAGATGGGTATGGGTGAGATACAAAATTTTTCCTACAAGCTGACGGTATAAGGTAGCATCAACTTCATGGTAAGTATATGTGGTTGAAAGTTTAGCTCCAAACTGAAAGGGAGAAGGGGCTGGCTTATATTCTTCCATGTGAAAGTTGTGTAGAAGATCACAGGAATACTTGGACTGGGAAAGGAAAATACCTTCCCTGGATTGCAAAACTTGAAGACCAAGAAAATAATGCTAGTGTCCTAAGTTTGTCATTTCAAACTACTTTTTAAGGCCGAACTTCACATGGTTTATAAGGTTGGGATCACTACCAGTAAGGATAAGACCATCAACATAAAGAACAAGAATGACATGAGACTTAACCAATTTCTTGGTGTAAATGATATTGTCATAATGACACCGGCATTCTTCAGACCATAAAGGGATTTCTTAAGCTGACATACAAGGCTGGAGTCTGTTTGTATAAAGCCAGGAGGTTGTTCCATATAGATTTCTTCATGCAAATTCCCATGCAAGAAGGCATATTTAACGTCCATCTAATGGAATTCCCATTTGAAAGAGGCAGCAAGGGAAAGAACAAGGTGGATAGAGTTCATTTTGGCAACAAGGGAGAAGGTTTCAGTATAGTCAATGCCTTCAACTTGTCAAAAACCCTTATCAACAAGACGAGGCTTATGTTTATCAACTTTTCCATTTGGTCCAAGCTTGGTTCTATAAACCTATTTGCATCTAACAAGTTTTTGTCTCCTTGGAAGAGGAACAATATCCCATGTATAACTTGCCAATAATGAACAATATTCTTCATTCATAGTTGCGTCCCAATATGGATGGCCTAGAGCTTCTACAAAGGTGTTAGGATCATAATTTGCTGAAGCTTGAGCCAATAAAGAAGAGCCTCGAACGAACTGAAAACGTGTAAGTCATTGATCTATAGGGTCACCTGCAAGATCATTCGCTGCATCCTGGGTAGCACATACCCATTTTGGGAGATGAGGAGCTAAAGGAGGATCCCGAGAAGGTGGGGGAGGATTTTCATCCTTTCTATCATCATCTAAAATTATATCAGCCTACGAGGAAGACGTGTCACCATATTTTCCTTACATAGATTTTTAAGGGAGCAATAGTTTAAGTGACCAAATCGCTCATGCCAAAGTTTTCTCACTTCATCATTATGAGAAATAAATATCGAGGGAAGAGCTAATGACCCAAAGTTGTTAAACTTATACAATATTTTAGAATCGTCAGCAATGTCAGTAGTTAAAATCTGTCTAGGATCTCTTAGGTCCTTATTTACAACATCATGAGGTGAAAATTCAATGGTTTTACCTTCACTTGAATGAGTTATCTGATATACAGATAGAAGGTTGTAGGATAAGGTAGGAACACGTAATATATCGTTAAATTGACTATTTTCTAGATGAATAGTTACAGTCCATACAACACTAAGGGATCTATCATCACGAACATATGTATTTTTGGTGTTACAATCATTTAAAGAATAAAACATGGCTTTGTTTTTTACCATGTGATAAGAAGCTCTAGAATCAATGAGCCACTCATGGTAATGAGGAGAAGAAGATACATTTAGTGCCTAACCAGACCGATATGGTTGACAACCACATGCAGAAAGTGTTATTCCTAAAGATGAAGTTGAAGTTGAAGAGTTCTCTAAATTGATGTTATGCTTCTTCATTGTTTCTTCCAAGGCTTCCATATTCTTAAATCATTTGGATTCCAAGTGGCCATCACGATTACAAGAGTTGCAATGTCTATCAGACTTCTTCGCTTTGTTTTTATTTGTCTTATCATTTTGTTGAATTGATTTTCCATTTTGAGACTGGAATTTCTTAGGACCCTTGTTTGGTTTAGGGCCATTCTTTTTGGGATGTTACTTCTTAGGATTCTTTGAATTTGGTTGTTGTTGGGATGCTAAGTCTTTCCTAGAAGATTTTCCAATATTAAGAAGACCACGATAGAAGAGATTCTCTTGTTCTCTTATTAAAGAATCATAAAAGACATCAAACGTTTTTCTTGTTTTCTTCTTATAGAATGGAAGGTTGAAAAAAAAACAGAGTAGGTTGGAGTCAACTTAGTAAGAATGGAATATATAAGGCTACCATCTTCTTTCTTAACATTAACGCCTTCCAAGAGAAGTATACATGTCTTGCACTTGGAAAAAAATCTTCAATGGAAGAAACATTATTGGGGTCCAACGTAAGAAACTCATTTTTGAGTTGATGGGCTCTAATTTCATTTTTAATTCCAAAAATTTTATTGAGATTTTTCATTGCTTCATCATGGGTATCAAGTTTTACAATATGCATTCTAAGTTCTGGAGAAATAGACATCCCTATCAACCCACGTGCTTGATCTTGCCTATTTTCACATTTGTCTTGCTTATTTTCATCCTTAGGTTTAGCCTCTTGGCCTGAGGTTATTCTATAAAGACCTTTACTTCTATGTAAATCCTGAATGTAGGACAACCATTGGAAGTAATTGGTGCTACCAAGAATAACTTGGCAAGGATTTTCCATTTTAACAAAAAATGAAGATGTAGATGCTGAAAATAAGCGTTCCAGTGGAAAAATCTCTAAAAGTTAGAACGATTAAAAAAATCGGCTCTCAAAACAACTTCTTGATCAAGAAGTTATGGATTTTTGAAGAAAAATTGTTGAAGATGCCGATGTAGTATGTGAATGTTTTGAAGTGAATGATAATGTTATAGTTTGTTAAAAAATACCTCCCCCCACCCCCCCTTCCAATCTTAATCCGATAGCTCACTTCAATATATATAATATATATATATATAATAATATATATATATATATGACCCACTTTTATAAATAAGTGAAAGTCACTTTTACAATGGTACTTTATGAGCTACCCACTAAATTGTAACTTAAATAAAAGATAAAGAGACTTTAGAATTATAAGTGACTCACATTTTATAATGGATGATAACACTTTTACGTAAAGTAACTTTAAAACATAAGATACATGTGTTTTTTGAAAAAGTAACTGAACAAAAATAAATACTTGAACCCAAGACCTCTATTCTCATAAAGTAACTTTGCACCAAGTGAGCTAGTTTAAAAGGTTAGTAATTTTTGTAAAAGAGGAAGGGTTTTATCTTTATTTTGAGAAAGCTTTTTTTTCCTACAAAACAAAAAACCACACAACTGAAAACACACATGAAAAATAACCAAACTTTACGGCTCAAAGTTAGATTTCATCGGAAATTAAATATTTTCCTCAATGTTTCTCATTTTCCAAGATCACACTAAGGCACAATGGAAAAGAGCATACACATGAGAAAAATCCTTTCTTTTTGTTTCTAATTTTCCCATATCGCATAGAGTCATAGGGAAAAGAGAATATACATAATTCAAAGGTATGGAACCAGTAATAAAAGATAGAGAGATAAAAAAACCGAAAGAAATAGAGAGATAAATAACTAAAACTGCAAATAAAGATTGTATACCTCTAGATCTTAAAAATGATGTAGTAAGGGCTACCATAAACCTTTTCGCGTGAAACGAAAGGGATTCCTCACTGGAACAGTTGATCCTAAGAACATAGAGGAGCCCTAACGACCTGAAAGTTGTCAGAAATAGTAGATCTAGGAAACAACAATAGGATGCAGTTGTACCAGATTTGGATTTGGATCACCAATGGATGCGACCCTCAAATAACTCTAATACCATGTAGGAATTTATAGGGTAAGTTCCTCATATAGAACACCAAAATGCATTGCTCACAAACAGATCACAGATTAGTACATCGTATTCTTGACGTGGTTAAAACTCTCAAAGAGGGAAACAGTCCATGACTTGAGCCAACGCGGCCACTTCAGGCCATTTTAATGTAAAAGAAAGAAAATTTACATAAGCTTCTCTCATGAACAGTCACCTTACAAATGACCTTCCATGCTCTTCAAATAGAGATCATGGACCAATCGGGTGCTAAGCCATAGATCAATTGTCAGTAATACCAAGGAGACAATGAACCGTCAGATGACTTCATGTCTAGAACATATCGTGACCATTATATCGCAAGTTACAAAAAGTACATACCAAAGAAACAAACTTTACCTAACTATATACTAGACCAAGTTATACTTAAACAAAAAAAAACTATTCACAAACCAGTGAGCCATAGGTGGCAAGGGTAAAGAAATGTTTAATGTTCTTCTATATGAGAAAAAAGAACAATAGTAACCAAATAGTATACCTTTGAAAGGGTGAGGATCATTGCACGTTCGAACGGAAACTAATAGTGCATACCATGCATTGTGAGCACTAGAATAGTGCAACAAGTTACCTAAGTAAAAGTGGCTGAATAGTTGATTATGCGATTACTTAACTAAAGTGTGCGAAGCTAAAGGGGTGTGCTCCATCTCTAAAGGGTCGGTAATATTTTGTAGATTCTACACCCAAAAAGCTTGCATAAAATGGGGAAAACATTCAAGACTCACATAATAAATTGGGCAGGGAAATAAAATTAAATATAGTTAAAACAAAAACAAACATATACCTTAAATACTAGAAGGAAGTCAAAACCTAAAAAATTCCACAAGCGTAAGGAACCGAGTCAAGAACGAAGTGAAGGAACCCTAGGGCCAACAGGGTGTTCTCCATGGGAAGATGCCATGAACCATACATCGTTCCCTCCTAATCATTTTCTCACTTAGGAACCATACCAAAACCATAGAGGGAAACCTGAGGCGCAAACCAAGAAAATAATGGAAACCATGAGCAAATGCACAACTACACCAAACAACGACGAAAATGAGGGAAGGCATAAGGTTACAATTTTTTAGGGTTTGAGTGTTTCATTATGAGTCGTCAATATATCCCCAGATGATCGCCACCCTTAAAGTCTCACCAACCACAGAGTTATACAACCAAGGAAACCTTGGTACACAGAGCAGGGTGAGACCACATGGCCCCAAGGGATGTCGCAACACTTTACTCACCTGCAGTACAATTGGGCATGAGTGGATAACGTTGCTTTGAGGGCACTGACAATCGATTGTAGAAAAGCACACCAAGTTAATGAAGAGGGCAACCATGAAGGTATAAGGGAAAACCTTATTATCATGTATCACTGAGTAGAACCATATGTTATAGTTGGTTAGGGGATAAAATCACCCCCTAGGTATTTGAGGGTTATAGACATGAATTGAATGTATATAGATAGAATTTGAATGTAAAAGGCATAGGGAGTATGGTTACTTGTCTTAAGGGTGGTGAGGTGCAATGGAAAAAAACCATTCGATTACATAAATTAATTTTATGTGTTTTGGGGGAATACTATAATCATCAATAATAGCTCTTGTTAAGCTTGACGATAGGAAAAAAAATATTTCGAGTTGGGGAACATGAAAAATGGTATTAAAGCCCATATTTCTACACTGGGTCTACATAGAGGTTACATTTATCAATATTTGAAGTAACAAGATATTTATGATATTGAAATTGTTTTATTTGGATTATGGTATTGTGCTCTAAGAGAAGGATGGAGGATAAAAATCTAGACACTTAGGAGGGGAGGAATTATATGTATACTTAGGAGAACGGGGTATGTCCTCCCTAGGTGAATTGGCAGGGGTAATCATAAATTTACAATAGGAACTGACACAACTCCACAATAGAAATGAGTGATTAATAAAAGCTAGTGAAGAACAAGAGAAATTGATTAGATAATGGACTGAAAAATCTAGCCATAAGAGTGCTGAACTAGCAGGGTCAAAATGGAAACAACCAATATTGACACCGAACAAATATGAAAGCGAGGAGGAATCCAAAAAAATAGATTCTAAGAACAAGAAAGACAAAAAAATAAAGGAACTACAAGAGGATTTCTGAAAGATAAAACACCCCATCTCTGATGGTGAAAAGGAACAATATGTCGAAGCTTGGCTTTTAAATATGGTTAAGTACTTTCAGGTGTATGAATACGAAAACAATATGAAATAAAGATTAACATTCTATCATTTGTAGGGAAAATCCACTCTCTAGTGGGATGAGACAAAAATGATACATCTTCTAGAAGAAAAGATGGTGTCGTGGTAGGAATTTTAGCAGAAGTTTAAAGCCATCTATCTGAGCAAGAGGTATTATGATGATCAGGTGAAATAACTCCATGAATTGAGGCTGGGATAAATTACCATGGACAAATGCGTGACTAATTTCATCAACTTGCTTTTGTATGTGCCTTACATCTGGGAGGAAAAAGCGAAGGTACAGAGGTTTCTGACCTGTTTACCACCTATATACAAATAAATAATTGAATTTGATAATCCTTAGATTATGGATGAAGCGGTCAGAATGTCAAGACTCTATTATTAGCAGTTCTGAAATCGAAGAGAGGGCTCTCAACCTTGGCAGAATAAGGATAAAAAAAAGATTGGGGTGAACCTTAAGAGGCAGAAACAAGCTTACTTACAAAATATGGTAAAGACCACTAGCAGAAGAAAATCATTAGGAGTGAGTTAAGTCAACCAACACAGTCTTCCACGGGCTCTATGCCTGCAGATTTGTGTAAAAAGAAGAACATGAGAGGTAAATATATGGATCCACTAAAGTGTTGGGGATGTGGTGAACCCCACTTGCTATAGGATTGTCCTCACAACCACAAATCGGTCCAAAATGTATAGGTAGCACCTGAAGCTTCTACAGTAAATGATGTGGCCAGGAGTATCCCAACAATCACTGTAGCCTTGAGATACTGACAAGTATAACATCAATCTACCATGATTTAAATAGAAGGTATCATCCAAACCAATCATGTGTCTATTTTAATAGACCTTTGGGCTTAGAGTCTAAGCTATATAAACCCTCATATTATGAAAAAGTGTGGCTTAAAATCAGAAAAAATTCACGATCTGTGGTTGGTACAACTAGCCACTGGTACTAAAAGGAGAGTGACCCACATAGTAAAATAAGGTGTAGTAAATTTAAACGGACACCTCAGCGAAATCAATTTAAACATCCTCCCCTTAGAACCACACGATCTCTTGGTGGGAATGGACTAGTTAGAACAATAAAAAGTCGTTTTAAAATATTTGTAAAAGACATTGAGCTGTGTGGACCCCCAAGGGAATTCATTTCTTGTGAAAGGAAAACCAAAACCAGTTTCAATAAGGAAAATAATAGCCTTTCAACTTAAAAGAACAAGAAGAAAGGGTTGCCAAGTGTATGTAGCGCATGTGGAAGAGCAGGAGCAAAAGACTGAAGTGGGAGGATTAGACCAACTACCAGTTGTGATAGAATTCCAAGATGTGTTTCCAGAAGAAATACCCAAGCTACCCCCTAAGAGAAGCCTTGATTTCTTAATTGAATTAGTGTTGGGTGCTAGACTTGTGTCCAGAGCTCCATATAGAATGAGCACCCAGAATTGATAAAGTCAAAATTGCAACTACAAGAGTTACTTGATAAAGGTTATATTAGACCAAGTGTGTCCCCATTCAGAACTCCAATATTATTCATTAAGGAGAAATACGGTACACTTATAATGTGTATTCACTATAGACAGCTAAATAAGCTAACCATAAAAAACACATATCCTCCACCATGAATTGACGATCTATTTGACTAAGTAAGAGGAGCAAGCGTTATTTCTAAGATTGATTTCTGAACTGGATATCACTAGCTGCACATAACAGGTGATGATATACATAAAACAACTTTTAGAATTAGGTATGGACATTATGAGTTTGTGGTATTACCATTCGGACTCACTAATGTCCCTGTTACCTTCATGCTTCTCATGAATAGTTTATTGCACAAAATTTTGGATCAATTTGTGTTGGTCTTTATTGATGACATTTTAATATACTCAAAGAATGATGAGGAACACCAAGAGCATATGAAATTATTATTACAAACACTTAGAGAGAATGAATTTTATGCAAAGGGTAGTAAGTGGGATATTTTGAAAACTAAAATCCAATATTTGGGGCATATCATCTACAAAGAAAGATTGGTGGTTGATCCTAAAAAAATTAAAGCCTTTATGAATTGGCCAATACCAAAAGATGTATCAACAATTTTTTTTATTTATGGGAATTTCTTGGTACTTCCGTAGATTTTTAAAAAGGTTCTCCATGTTTGAATACCCCATTACCTCTCTATAGAAGAAGTGGCATAAGTTTGAATGGACACATAAATGTCAAAAACGTTTTGATCAATTGAAACGTATGTTGACAGTAGCCCCTGCCCTAAAGATAACAGACCCAAATAAGGAATTTATTGTCTGTCTAGATGCATGTTTCGAAGGATTTGTTGGGTGTGGAGCCTGAATATCTTCTTTATTCAGAGGTATTACCGCATTGGACGCTGGTTCATAAGGTGGTGACAACGCTGGCCATAATATTTGCATTGCAAGGGGGGGTCCAAGGGGGGGTGACTGCGATCTTTGGGAGCCCCCCCCCAGAAGGGGATCAGGGGCAGCACCCCCAAAGCTAAAAATAGATGTAAAATTTCCTTGTAAAATGTTGTAATTTTTTAGTCAACTTGGATCGTTAATTAGGCGAAGATATGACAGTAGAAGTTATGTTTTATTTAGGGTTTTTTCCCCTCTTCTAATGTGGCCGATCGATCTCTTTTGCGATCGTTTGCTACAACACCGCATCTAGCGAATTGTCTACCCTTTCCAAGGCAACCCCTTACTATATATGACAGAATTGTATTGCGTCTATGTAGATCTGTATTCTAAGTGAGAAAGAGAGAGGAGATTGTGTGAGAGCAAAGAGGGAATTATAGTGGATCTGATGTAGGTTGTATCTCTTTAATTTGCTGGATAATATGAAAGGAAGGATTGGCTATTTCCCATGCATGTAGCCCAAATTGGGTGAACCACGTATATTTGTGTCTCTCTTATTTTATGTGTTTTCTATGTTTACATTTCTGCAATATATCTTATGTGTTTCCTTACTTTGTAATATATAGTTTTCTAACAACTCGTATCAGAGCCGAAGGTCTATTTGGCTGATAAACTCACATAAGAGAAGGGTTCTTGGTTCGAGTGGGAGCAGTGGCAGAAGATGGTAGGTTTAGGGTCAGAAAATTTAACTGCCAAAACTACCAGCTATCGAAGATGTAGATGGAAGACTATTTGTACCAAACATATCTATACCAACCATTGAGCAGAAATACAAAGAAGTCGACGAGTATGACAGAAAAAAAAAATGGGATATTCTTGATAGAAAGGCGCTTGGAAAAATATGGCTATGCCTAGTGTCCTTGGTAGCCTTTAATATTTCAAAGGAAACGACAACAGAGGGTTTAATGTCGGCATTGGCCAAAATATATGAAAAACGCTCGGCCTCAAATAAGATATTTATTATGAAGTGTTTATTTAATATGAATATGTCAGAAGGTGGATCTGTTGCTGATCATTTAAATGAATTTAATATAGTTACTAATGAGTTAGGTTCTATAGGGGTAACTTTTGATGATGATGTTAGAGCTCTGTTATTTCTGTGCTCATTACCAGAAAGTTGGAATGGTTTATTTATGGCCATTAGTAACTTTGTCTCTAGAACTAGTACTTTAAAGTTTGATGATGTTGTTAGTGCAATCCTTAGCGATGAAATGCAACGGAAAAGCTCTAGTGAGGCATTAGGTAACGCTTTGACTGCAAAGACTAGGGGAAGAAAAATGGAAAGAGGAAAGAGCCCAACATATCGCAGAAAGTCAAGGAAAGGTAGAACCAAGTCCAGATTGGTGATAGTGTGCTGGAAATGCAGGAAGAAAGGACACCTAAAGAAAGACTGCAAGTCTCGGAAGGGAAAAGAAAGAGATGCATAGAAAGAAAACAATCATGAAGCGAATGTGACATGTGATGTGTTGCAATATTCTTTGATTCTTTCGTTAGAAAGTATTATTGATGCCTGGGTGGTAGATTTAGTGGCCTCAGTCCACACCACACCTAATAGGAAACATTTTCATGATTATGTCCAAGGAGATTTTGGACAGGTTCGATTGGGTGATGATAAACCCTCTAAAATCACTGGAATGGGTACAGTTTCGATAAAATAACAGAATGGAAATAAATGGCTATTGAAGGAGGTAAGGCATGTTCCAGATCTAAAGAAAAATATTATTTCAATAGGGAAATTGGGAGGTGAAGGCTGTGTGACTACTTTTATAGATAAAACCTAGAAGGTCACTAAAGGAGCCCTGGTAATATCAAAAGGAGAAAAGGTTGGTACATTGTATTTATGCAATGGTATTTCTAATTCTGTTACTTCTTTAACCTCTATAGGAGAAGATAAAACATTATGGCATCATCGGCTTGGGCACATGAGTGAGAAGGGGATGCAGATTCTTCACTCAAGAAATTTGTTGCAAGGTTTGAAGCATGTTGATTTAAAATTTTGTGAGAATTGTGTTTATAGAAATAGAAGAGAGTTAGATTCCTCAGAGTTGGGAAAGAAAAGAAGAGTGAAAAAATATAACTTGTGCATAAAGATGTATGGGGACCTTCTCAGGGATCGTCTCTTAGTCTCTCTCACTATTATGTTACTTTTATTGATGGTGCAACCAGAAAAACTTGCATTTATTGTATTCGGATAAATCTGATGTATTTGAAACTTTCAAGAAATGGAAATCTTTGATTGAAAATGAGACAAGAAAAAGGTTGAGGTATCTCAGATCAGACAATGGAGGTCAATATTGTAGCAAAGAGTTTGATATGTACTATTTAGAGAATGGAATTCAGAGAGAGAACACAGTTCCATGAACACCACAAGAAAATGGTGTGTCAGAAAGGATGGACAAGACAATCATGGAGCATGAAAGGTGCATGAGATTGCATGCAGGATTGCCTTTACAATTTTGGACAGATGATGTAGATATTGTTGTTTATATAATAAACAGAGGGTCTTCAAGTTCCTTGGATGGTGTTATTCCAGAGGAAGCATGGACACGTAAAAAGGTAAACTACTCATTTTTAAATACTTTTGGTTTTGAAGCCTTTGTCCACATTAATAAGGAAAATAGAACAAATCTTGATCCAAAATCAAAGAAATGTACCTTTATTGGATATGGTGTTAATGATTTTGGTTATCACTTTTATGGTTATGAAAAACACAAAATCATTAGGAGCAGAGATGTCATATTCAATGAAAAGATTCTGTATAAGGATTAGTTGCAGGAAAAGAAACAGGAAAAATAAAAGAGAGAATACACAGTGCTTGAAGAGATAACAGATAAAGTGAAGGTGCATAAAAATCATAATGATCAACAACAAGAACAAATACAACAACCACAATAGCAACAAGCATCTCAAACACCTGAAAGTGGTGTTAGAAGATCTACCAAGATAAGTAGACCCCTGAACAATACTCTCTTTCATTATATTATGGATTGTTGACTGATTCTAGTGAACAAGAATGTTGTGAAGAAGCAGTGCAGGTAGAAAACAGGAAGAAGTGGGAGCAATCCGTGAAATAAGAGATGGAATCCTTAGCACATATCCAGACTTGGGATTTTGTCAGGTTTCCTACAAGTAAAAAAACATTACAGAATAAATGGGTTTGCAGGTTGAAGGAAGAAGATGGAGGTAGGAAAAGGTATAAAGCTAGACTTGTGGTGAAGGATCTGCATAGAAAAAGGGTATATACTTTGATGAGATATTTTCTCCTATTGTTAAAATGACTTCAATCAAAACTATTTTAAGTCTAGTAGTAGCTGAAGATTTGCATCTTGAGCAGTTAGATATAAAGACAACCTTTCTACATGGGGATTTGGAGGAAGAGATATATATGTAGCAGCCATAATGATATGAGTTAAAAGGGAAGGAGAAACTAGTGTGCAGGTTGAAGAAGAGATTGTATGGCTTAAAACAGGCTCCAAGGCAGTGGTATATAAAATTTGACAGGTATATGTCTGAATAAGGTTAAACTAGATGTCACTTTGATCATTGTGTTTACCTCAAAAGTCAAAATCATAGAAGCTATATTATTGTTATTGTATGTAGATGACATGCTTGTTGCAGGTTCTAACATGCAGGAAGTAAATGTGCTCAAAAGAAAATTGGAAAAATCATTTGCAATGAAGGATTTGGGTGTTGCAAAACAAATCCTTGGCATGAGAATAACTAGAGATAGGAAGAATCAAAAATTAAAGTTGTCTCATAGTGAGTACATAGAAAAGGGTTTGTAAATATTTAATATGCAGAATGCAAAACCAATTAGTATACCTTTGGCTATCCATTTCAAGCTAAGTAAGGAAATGTGTCCCAAGACACTGGAATAAATGGATTATATGTCTAAAGTTCCATATGCATCAGTAGTTGGAAGCTTAATGTATGCAATGGTCTGCACAAGGCTTGATATTTCACATGCAGTGGGAGTGGTAAGAAGGTACATGAATAATCTAGGAAAATAACATTGGATGGTAGTGAAGTGGATTCTTAGGTATTTGAGAGGTACCACAAATCAAGGATTATGATTTTCTGGTTCAAACATTTCTCTGCGGGGATATGTTGATGCATATATGGTGGGTGATAGAGATAATAGGATGAGCACAACAGGGTATGTGTTTACTGTAGGTGGAACAACTTTCAGTTGGGTTTCAAAACTACAAAGTGTTGTTGCACTCTCAACAATGGAAGTAGAGTATGTTGCTGCTAGAGAGGCTAGTAAATAAATGATTTGGTTACAAAGGTTTCTAGATGGATTGGGTAAGAAGTAGGAGTTGGGCAGGTTATACAGTGATAGACAGAGTGTCGTACATCTTGCAAAGAATTCTGCATTTCATTCCAAGACAAAAAATATACAACTCAAGTATCATTTCATACAATCAGTGTTGGAAGATGGAAAGTTGAAGCTAGAAAAGACACACACTAGCCAGAATCCTGCAAATATGTGAACAAAAGTTGTAACCAGGGAGAAACTGAGATTTTGCTCGGTTTCAATTGGTCTTCAAGTATGATGATGAAGATGAGAAACAACCAGGTCCAAAGTGGAGTCATTGTCCAACAAATGAAGTAGCAGTGGAGTTGTTATAATCAGTCTCCAAGTGGGCGATTTTTGGGTGTGGAGCCTGATTATCTTCTTTATTTATAGGTATCACCGCATTGGACCCCAGTTCGTAATGTGGCGGCAATGCCACCCATAATATTTGCGCTGTAAGGGGGGTACAGGAGTGGCAGGATCTGTATTCTAAGTGAGAAAGAGAGGAGATATTGTGTGAGAGCGAAGAGGTAATTACAATGGATCTATTGTAGGTTGTATCTGTTTAGTTTGTTGGATAATATAAAAGGAAGAACTCGTTGTTTCCCATGGACATAGCCCAAATTGGGTGAACCACATATATCTGTGCCTCTCTTGTTTTATGTGTTTTCTGTGTTTATATTTCCGCAATATATTTTATGTGTTCCAGTGCTCTATAATATATAATTTTCTCACAAGATTGGGAGGTGTGCTTCTATAAGATAATGCAGTCATAGCCATTGAGTCAAGAAAACTAAAAAAACATGAACATAATTATGTTTTTTTATGACCTGGAGTTAGTTGTAGTCATCCAAACATTAACAATGTGGATGTATTACTTGATGGGAAAAATGTTTGTGCTGCTAACAGGTCATATTAGATTAAGGTAATTCTTTAGCCAACCAGATGTAAATTCTACAAAAGCAAGATGGTTAGCTTTCCGAAGAGGATTTCAAATGGAAACTAAACATATTAAGGTAAAGGAAAACAAGATCTCTGATGCATTAAGTATAAATTACCTTTCATTGTTGGCTAGTGCAGAAAGTACTGTAAAAACAGATTTGGAGGAACATATACAAGTGACAGATAAATAGGACCCAAATTATCAAGATATGAAAATGAAGGTACACCAAGGAAAATTCATGGAAAATGTTGTAAATTCAAAAGGATTAATTACCTATCAAAAGAGGTTGTACGTTCCAGGGGTAAGCTCATTAACCAAAATGATCTTGGACGAGTTCCATAAGGCACCATATGTCGGTCATCTGGGGTACCTAAAGATGATCACCACCTTAAGAAAACAATTTTTTTGGCCAGCCATGAAGACATAGGTGGAAGAATATTCATACAAGTGCCTACAATGCTAATAGGTGAAGGTGGAACATCAGAATCAGGCAAGATTACTGAATCCACTGCCCATACTTAAGTGGAAATTGGAGGTGATATCCATCGATTTTATAACTGGTTTGCCTTGGATGAGACAACAACATGAATCTATCATGGTGGTAGTAGACCCAATGACTAAAGTGGAACACTTTATCCTAGTACAATCCACCTTTGGCACTGCCCAAATTGCTAATGTATTCATGTGTGGTATCTTCCGACGACATGGAATACCAAAAATGATAATATGGGATACAGATGCAAAGCTTACCTCCAATTTCTGGAAGGCATTATTTAGGGGCTTAGATACTAATTTGAACTTTAGTACTACATATCACCCATAGAAGGATGGGAAAACTAAACTACCAACCCAAATTTTTGAGGATATGCTCTGAATGTATATAATGGACAGACCCAACAAGTGGGAATATTTTCTCCATCTAGTGGAGTTTTCCTACAACAATAGCTATCAATATACTATCAAGATGAGCCCTTTTCAAGCCTTGTATGGAAGGAGATGTCATACTCCACTTAGTTGGATTCAACATGAGGCTATATTGGTTTGCGAACGAGAGATGTTGTAGGAAACGAAACAAACTATGCAAAAAATTTCAAAAAAATATTAAAATTTCCCAAGACTGCCAAAAAATTTATGCAGATTGGAGGAGGGCCCATAAGGAATTCCAAGTAGGGGACCATGTGTACTTGAGAGTTAAACCTCAAAAAAGTACTCTCAAAATTGAAGAATGTGCGAAATTAGCACATCAGTTTTGTGGACCATTTGAAATTCTGGATTGTGTGGGTCCAGTGGCATACCATTTGGCTTTGTCTAGCCATGTTAAAGTTCATAATGTATTTCATGTGTCATTACTGAAAAAAATATGTTCATGATCCTTCTCATATAGTTGACTGGAATGTGTTGCAGGTGGAGCTTGAGGGAGACTTTCTACCATAACTTCTTTGTAATTTGGAGCGGAAAGATATTGTGCTCTGTAATAGGGTCACGGGTTGGGTTAAAGTGTACTGAAGGCACTTTACTCCCGAAGAAGCCACTTGGGAACTGTAAGACAATATCAAAGAAAATTATCCTGATTGGACTGCCTTAGAGATGTCTAAGAAATAGACACCGAGGATATTGTACCCTTTTTTTTTGGGGGGGGCGATGTAATATCCCTCTTTTTTGTTTCTTGTAAAGTCATAGTGGCTAAGACAATATAATTAGTAGTTAAAAATACTGGTAATAATGGCAGGTTGACCAAGTTGTTTTTGGAAAAAGAACTATGAGAATGTAATTAATTATGTTGAAATAATAAATTATGATGTTTCATGGAATTAGCTAGAAAGAAAAAAATAACGATTAAGATCATTATCGCGATCCATAGTTCTGAATCAATGGATTGGATTTAGGAAAAGAGGAAAAACATTGAACTTTCCCAAATCACTCCAAAGAAAATTCCCCTTTGAGTAGAACCATGTGATTTTTTGGATAAGTAGAGAAAGGAATCTGGAAAAATCACCCAGTGCGGGGGAAACAACAATGGAAGGGTTTGAAATGCACCATAGTAGAAAAAGGATGTGCTTTAAATGATGAAAAATAATTGTTTACTTAGAAAAATTGAAAAAATCCTAGGTAATGGTGATTAGAATATTCTCGAAAAAATGGAAGGTCGTTTTAGAAATTTTGCTGGGGAAAGTGAAATATAAATAAAGCCTATACGAGACCAACAATAGTTATTGGTTGTCAAAGAAGTATTGATCTCGTATCAGGGAGAACTAGTAGATAAGGTTCACGGTTGGGTGGAAAATTGTTCAGTCTAGTTTAATTTGGTTGAAAAAAATTGGATTTTGGTAACCGTGTGTTCATTATTTTGTGTAGATTTACATAAATTATGTTATAGCAGTTTCTCTAAAGTTTAATATAAATGTATGGCATAAAGTTATGTTAAATCATTTTACAATAATTATTTATGTTATTCTTATCAGGCAGAAGTAAGTTTTGAGTAATCATTTTCTCATATTTACTCATATTAACATTGTTATGTAAAAATAAGCTATATGCAATCATTTTTCAATTATTATTGAACTTATGTTTAGCATGCAGGATTATTTATGAATATTGGCTTTAGTAGGGTGGTGATTTTAGTAGAGTCAGGCCTAAGGGGGAACCAAGATAGGGTGTTAAACATTTGTGAAAGGTGATGATATGGAATGGGGCAGTTTTGTGCCTAATTTAGTGAGGGATATCTAGTAAGTAGTGGGGTCTAGGTTTGTGGGTTACGTAAACCCAACTGCGAGACATCCTCTCGCAAGGTTGTGAGTAGGCTAGTTGGTATGTAGAGTGGAGATAGATGGGAAAGGAGGGAACATAAAAGACTCCTTCCAAAGACAACTTCGTTGCCACTCTAATCACAAGTCCTAATGATATGAAGTGTTTTCATGTAGCATAGTGGACATAGTTACCACGCTACTTGTACAAAAATCATACCATTAAGATGGAAAGGTCCAGATGGACCTTAGTTTATATACATACATACCAAGAGGAAATCCAAAGTAGAATTGATTAATATCTATCTTACAGACTAGTGAAGTTAATGCAGGTTGGGGGTGATTGTTATTTTAGTGTAATAGAGAAGTTATTGTAAAATCATTCAAAAAAATGAATTCATAAAGAAGTACATTCAACTCATTTCCTAAGCACACTCATGAAATGGCTACAGTAAAAAAACTGAAGAAACAAATGCCTTAAGTAGTCATACAGAATTAATAAGGAGCAGATTCAACTCTACGAATGGCTCACAGTAATAATACAGTTGGGAATCCATTAAACATTAATTAATATAGTTATAGTACTATATTGAAAACATCGAACAGTAATTGTTCACGAGTCAGTACAAGTTTAAAAATAAACAAAACTTTCAATACACTGTCAACAAATGGAAACATTATCAAAAAACCCTTGCTCGCTTTTTTATGCATACAAAGGAAACAATCCCTAGACCTAAGTTAGAGTTGAGCCAAGGCCTCCAGAAGACTCAAGAAGATAACTGTAGTTCTTCCCAGTCAAACACATAGTAATAATCATAAAAATAATAACGGAATATACTACAACAAGAGCTATTTAATCTAACCATGGAGAACATTCACAACCTGAACTTTCTTCGCAGCAATAAGTAATACAAAGTAGTAAGATGATAACAATTTGAGTATGATAAAGAAAAACTCACACACATGAATGATGAATTAACACATATCAAGAAAAAGTAATGATAGCAACTGCAATTTAGAGGATGAACTCATAACCTTCAATATAGATTAGAGATTGTCAAAACTTCAGAGGTATAGTACTAATATGAAACCTCATTAACCTAGTTGGGCGAGGAATGTCATTGCCAGAGACAGATCTCAAGAAGCCTAAAATCATTACAATATACCGAGATTCTTAAATTAATATGAGAACTCTAACAACAGGAAAAAGACCATCATTACAAATTTTTGAGTCATTGGTTTCACTTCACGACGGCAACCAAGAGAGTATGAAAAAACCCATTTATGAAAACATATCAATCAAACCTAAGGACCATTCCACTTATGAGGTATAACCAAATCAGACCCTTTAGGAAGATAGGAGAATCGGGAATCAACCTGGTAAGTGGGACACAACTCAAGTTCAGCTAGGTGAATGCATGGAAAGATCTTCTGTAGACGCTAACAGGAATTGAACTTACCTACCCCGAAATAAATAAATAAAAAAAAAAAAAAAACCATTCACAAACTAGTGAGCCATAGGTGGTGGGGGTAGAGAAATTTTTAATGTTCTCCTATATGAGAAAAAAGAACGACGGTAACCCAAAAGTATGCCTTTCAAAGGGTGAGGATGGCCGCATGCTCGAACGGAAACTCACAGTGCATACCAAGCATTATGAGCACTAGAATGGTGCATCAAGTTACACAAGTAAAATTTGCAAAATAGTTATTTTGTGATAACTTACCTAAAGCATGCGAAGGTGAAGGGGTGTGCTCCATCTCTAGAGGGTCGCCGAGCTTTTCCAGATCTTGCACCTGAAAACCCTATAGAAAATTGGGAAAAAATCAAAACTCACATAATAAATACGGCAGTGAAATAAGAGTAAACAAAGTTAAACCATAAGAAAATGTATACCCTAAATACTAGAAGGTATTCAAAACCCAAACATTCCGCGGGCGTAAGGAACTAATTCAAGAAGGAAGTGAAGGAACCCTAGGGCCAATAGGGTGTTCTCCATGGGAAGCTCCAATGAGACATACATCGTTTCCTCCTAATAATTTTGTCACTGAGGAATGATATCTCGACCATAGAGGGAAAACTCAGGCGCAAACCATGAAAATAATGGAAACCATGTGCACATTCAAAAGTAGACCAAACGACAATGAAAATGAGGGAAGGCATAAGGTTACAACCATTTAGGGTTTGAGGGTTTCATTATGAGTCATTGAACTATCCCCAGATGATTTCCACCCTTGAAGTCTCATCAACCACGGAGTTATACAACCAAGGAAACCATAGTACACGAAGGAGGGTCAGACCACATGGCCCTAAGGGATGTGGCAGCACTCTACTCACCTCGGGTACAACTGGGCATGAGTGGATAGGGGTGCATTCATGGTGCTGATAACATGCTGTGGAGAAGAACACCAAGTTATGAAAAGGGTAACAATGAAGATATAAGGGGAAAACTTATTACCAAGTATCACCGAGTAGAACGATATGTTATAGTTGGTTACGAGATAAAATCATCGCCTAGGTATTTGAGGGTTATAGACATGAATTGTGTACATGAATTGAATGTAGATAGTTAGAATTTTAATGTAAAAGACATAGGGAGTATGATCACCTGTCTTAAGGGTGGTGAGGTGCAATAGAAAAAAACCATATGATTACATAATTTAATGTTATATTTTATGGGAGAATGTTGTAATCAGCAATAATAGCTACTGTTAAGATTGACAATAGGAAAATAAAAACTTTTAGAGTTGGGGAGCATGACATCACGCTAGAAAGTCACTTGACCTCACTCTCGCGACCTCCCCACCACCTCTCGCCATTTGCAATGTCGCCTAGTGGGAGCATACCAACCCCTCCTACTGATAACTAGGATTGTGGTCTAGCTAGACTGCCATCGATGTTTCCTCCACATGGCCGAGTCAAGGATTTTCCTTGTTAAAAGGCCTTTTGGCCACACCACCGAGGTTTTTTCACATGCACGGTTTCTCTAATCTCGACATTCCACCTTTTCTGCAGTGTCGCGTTCTAAACCACAACAACCCAGGGTTTCCAGCCCAACTCTACCTCAGCAAGACCACTACACTAGCATGAAAACTCAGTCACAAGATCGCCATGTTAAAATCCCTTACGACCACACCACCAAGGGTTTCGCGTATGCATGGATTGTTTGATATCCATACTCCACTTTCTCTCATTGTCTCGGTCTCTAAAGCCCCGTAAGCGACAATTTTCAGCCCAGGTCTTTCCTAACGCAACCCCTACACAAACATGGCTCCAAGCAAGATCCAAACAGGTATATCTCGAAGCCTAACTTGACCTACCTATGGCTCTATACATATTTTTATCACGACCCTGTTTTCCCATATATTTATTTTCCTACTCCTAATGAAGTTTCCACCTTTGTCTTCTACAGAGGAGTGGTGCCACAACTATTTTGAGGATGGACATGTCTCCACCATAGGGCTCATGAGCATTGCTCTCAAATTTTTTCTCCATTAAGTGATTGGAGACTTCCATAGTTATTCATGTCATTAGAGATTTCAGGAATAACATTGTGTAATATGTGTGATGCATCCAACGTTTTAGACGCTGACTCCATGGATCTTTTGGGACCAAAGAGAGCCTTGTGAGTAAAGGAGTGTTGGAGGGCAAGGGCTAACCAGCCTGCCATAGGGCATTAAATGCCCTGGTACATGCATGTTCTATAACAAAATAATACACAGCCTTTATTTTTAACTTATGTAGTCACCAAAGGTTGTGTGTTATTTTGTTATAGAGCATGCATGTACCAGGGCATTTAATGCCCTATGGCAGGCTGGTTAGCCCTTGGCGTGTTGGAGAGCTTTTTAATAGGGAAAACTTGAATTATGTATTTGTTGGATTAATAGTTAAAATTTAAAATTAATAAATAATATTCGACCAACTTCAATTTATAAAAAATAATGATTAAATTAAGATTTATTAATTTTGAAAAATTTAAAAAAATTTATTGAGAATGAAAAAGTAGAAGGAATTAGATTTTTTTTTTTGAAAAATAAGAATTAAATTTTTATTTAAAAATTAGTTGAAAAAATTAAAATTATAATCTAAGAAATAGTTGACAATCAAAATTATTAATTATTAATAATTATTTTAAAATTTATTGAAATTTAAAAATTTAAAAGTTAATAAAATGATAGATAATAATAAATATATTTATCTATATTTATTATTAGATTCATAAAATAAATTTTGCTAAATGACAAATTAGTTGAATTTGATTATCTTATAAATGAAATAGGGATTATTAAGATAAAGAGGAATTAATAAACTAAAAAAAATTCTTATTTTATAGCTAATAGTCATAAATATAACTAGAAAATAAAGGGGTTAAGAATTAAAGCAAGAAATAAAAAATATATATATTAAACGATTAAAAGGATTTAAGGATTAAAATAAACTTTGATGATGCATAATATATATATATGGTTATTAGCTAGATAAAGTTGAGAGATATGAGTTCTTTCAATATGACCAAAAAAATTATTAAAACATTAATAGATAAAAGAAATGGAAAGGTCAAAAAAAAAAAGAGAGGAAAGAGGGTAATAAGAGGTACTAGGAAGTGGAAAATAGTAATCAGGGCACAGTCAAGGGTTATTGGGTGAGATGGTGGATGACTTCTTTCTAGAATTGGTTAAGCCTGTAACCATCCTCACTATTAAAGTTATTAGGGTTCTTCTCAATTCAAAGGCTTCTCAAATAATATGAGAGTTGTAGAATGGTGTAGACGCTACAATTTTTGATTGATTGAAATAAATTTGTCTCCATTGTTGATGGCCACTTAGAACAACTCAGACTTATAGAGTTTTTAAATTTCACTTTCTTCCTTGGATTTTTTTGCCTATATTGACTAGGTAGCCTTTTTTTGGACATTGGATAAACCACGGCTCCCTATGTGTTCAATCTTATCAGAAACATATTATTTATTTATTTGGAGCAGCCTATTCCCTCTTACCAAAAGCTTGTTTGGGGGAACACATTATTTGTCGTACTTATTATTATTCATATATTGGACAACAGTGGCATCCTATTGCACAAAAGCGAGGTGAAATTATTTTAATATATTGCAATGTGTTCATATAAGCATACATTTTCATATATTTGTATATTGGGCTAGCAATGCGTTCATATATTTGTATATGTGGAGAAATATGGTAGCATTTTCAACATATTTCATTTCAAGGGTTTACTATTTGGAGCAGTGCTCACAATGTTAGTTGGAGCAATTTTTCCAATTAAAGGAAACCACATTGTTCAACATTGATAATGCATTAATATTTGGCACTAATAATGGATATGATTTTATGGATTGAGGGCTTGAGTGATTTTATGAATTATTGTTTTCAGTGTTAAAACACCTTGTCATTGATGGCATAAACAAAGGTATTTATGGACAAGAAAGATAAGGATTTGTTGTGTTTTCATCAATGCTAGAGGGGGAGAATGTCGGTAATATTGGCATTGATGTTATTGATCACATTAGTGATTATTTATGTTGAATGTGAAGTGCACATGAATGTTGAATTGGTGATAGTTTATTCTTGAATGCAAAGGCTAAAAGTGATGTGAAGTGCAAACGTTGTGATATTAAATGTGAAGGTTGAACATTGTTAAAACTAGATATATAATATTGAGACAAAATTTGAAATATATGTTTCATTGAACATTAAATGTAGATAATACAAATATGATTTGTCTGATGTAATCATTACTAATTGAGCTATTTTAGTTCAACTACATTTTATATTAGGATTTATTTTCAAAACTGGAAATGAAGAGATAGGTTTGTGAGAAGTTTTTGGAAGTCCAAGAGATAATGCTTTATTTCATATTCCTGCAAAGAATACAAATAACCAATATTAATTTCTTTTAAAATAAACAATGTGGAATGGAAACATAATTTTCGAAGTGAAGAAATCTGCATAGAAATATTGATGAGCATCAACAAAAAAGACTCAAAGTTGAAAAGGAGAAGTTGTGCAGTAGTAGAATTGACAACACAATTGTATATAAAGTAACCAAGATTTGTTACATGATGTTCTGATTGGGATTTTTATGTCCCTTTCTATGCAAAACAAGTTTTAGCCTATTGAAGTAAGAGCCTCCTATGGGTTGTAGCCTGCAGAAAATTTGTGGTAGTAGGAGCTTCCTTTGAGGTAGGAGCCTCTTGTAGATTGGAGCGTACAAAAATATGCTGTAATAAAGAGTAGTAGCTTGCCTTCACATCACTTTTAGCCTAAAATTCATGGTTTTCTCTCTTTGGGGTTTCCACTTATATCTGGTTTCTTCATGTGTTGGTTTTCTTGAATGATGTGTAGATGTTATTGAATTATTGATAAATATATCTACAAATTTATCTCTTTCACACTTGAAAAAAGAATTCAATAATAATAGAGCACATACATAAACCATTAGATAGGTAAGAAGAAAATTAAGTTGAGAAAAAGTAAAGATTTTAAATTGCTAATTCAACCCCCCTCAGTGATTTCCGATCATAAAATCAATTAGTATGAGAGCGAATCAATTAGTATGAGAGCGTAAGTCACAGTACAATACACAACTGACTCAAATAGTGGGGAGATTGTTGGACATTGGATAAACTGCCACTCATCATGTATTTCGTAACATGGACTAGCTGCGTTTCATTGATCCTTAACTCTAGCGCCACTCATCATGTGTTTCTTAACATGGACTAGCTGCATTACGTTGATCCTTAACTCTAGCGATATAATGGTTGACTAACCCTTACAAATTTTGATTTAAGGACAATCATGATTACTAACCTCTTTTAACATCACATTTTATCCTGTCGAGGATCCTTCCAAAGGTTTGTTGACCCCTTCGTCGAGGCTTAAAAAACACACCGTTATGCGAAATCTTTTCTCACCACTCTAAATTCTCCTCGCAAAACAGAATATTAATGTTCACATTTTCCCGTGGAAGTAAGATTGTTTCTCGAATTTTCGAGATATCCATATAATTTTTTTTTAATTAATTTTTTATTCTGCAATTTAGAGCTTTTCTCAGAAAAAAAATCCAAGCTTTTTTCCTTCTGCGTAACTGAAGCTCTCTAACCAATTAAAAAGAAAAATTGTTCAGCAGTTCACAAATTATTTTATGTTTTTTCATTGTCCTCTTAAAGTAGAAGTATCCTCTCCAATTTAGACTTGATTTTAAAATATCTCTATGCAATTCACATGATGAGATGCATGGCATAGTGGTCGGGAAGTAGTTTTCACGCACCCTGGCCACGTTCAATTCCTGCTGTGTAGCTGATGCTGGCCAATTTCGGTGGATGTTGGCTTATTCCGAATGATTTGATGGCTGTGATGTGGCCGCGATGTGGGTGTATATTGTATAATATGATTGTGCTGTGATGTGGCTGCGATGTAACTGTATATTGTATAATATAATTGTAATGTGGTTTCTCAACGAGAAACTTTCTCCGCGTGAAAAAAATGCAATTTACAACTTCTTTACAAAAATTTTCGAGTTGAGAAATCGATTGTCAATTTTTTTGTAGTTTCTCAGCTGGGACCTTCCCCCCTTGAAAAAAAATGCAATTTATAACTTTCTTACAAATTTTTTCGAGTTGAGAAATCGATTGTCATTTTTTTTTCCAAAAAAGATTAGCCTGAAAAAAAAATTGCTTTCTATCTCACACAAATTTACTTCCCAATACTTTTTCTTTCGTTTTTCTCTCATATACAATTTTTTCCCTCTTCCGTACATTTTTTCCCTCTACAAAATATAGATTGGGAATTACAAATCTCCGTAAAATAAAATTTATGGCAATTTCAATGCATAAATATCTGAAATTTGATGGCTGTGATGTGGCTGCGATGTGACTGTATACTCTATAATATGATTGTGCTGTGATGTGGCTGCGATGTGACTGTATATTGTATAATATGATTGTAATGTGGTTTCTCAGCGGGGACTTTTCCCCGCGCGAAAAAAAAAATACAATTTATAACTTCCTTACAAAATTTTTTGAGTTGAGAAATCGATTGTCATTTTTTTTTTGTGGTTTCTCAGCAGAGACCTTTCCCTGCGTGAAAAAAAAAATGCAATTTATAACTTCCTTACAAAATTTTTCGAGTTGAGAAATCGATTGTCAATTTTTTTTCCAAAAACGATTAGCCTGAAAAAAAAAATGCTTTCTATCTCACACAAATTTACTTCCCAATACTTTTTCTTTCGTTTTTTTCTCCTATACAATTTTTTCCCTCTTCCATACATTTTTTTCCTCTACAAAATATAGATTGGGAATTACAAATCCCTGTAAAAAAAATTCATGGCAATTTCAATCCATAAATATCGGAAATTTGATGGCTGTGATGTGGCCGCGATGTGAGTGTATATTGTATAATATGATTGTGCTGTGATGTGGCTGCGATGTGACTGTATATTGTATAATATGATTGTAATGTGGTTTTTCAGCGGGGACCTTTCCCGCGTGAAAAAAAATGCAATTTATAACTTTCTTACAAAATTTTTGGAGTTGAGAAATTGATTGTCATATTTTTGTGGTTTCTTAGTGGGGACCTTTCCCCGCGTGGAAAAAAATGCAATTTATAACTTCCTTACAAAATTTTTCGAGTTGAGAAATCGATTGTAATTTATTTTCTCCAAAAATGATTAGCCTAAAAAAAATTGCTTTCTATCTCACACAAATTTACTTCCCAATACTTTTTCTTTCATTTTTCTCTCATATACAATTTTTTCCCTCTTCCGTACATTTTTTCCTCTACAAAATATAGACTGGGAATTACAAATCCCTGTAAAAAAAAATATTATATCTTGAATTTTTTTTTTAAATTAATATGAAAAATTCTAATGGTGATCCACAATTCTTTACAAATTGTTTAGAGTATATTAATATAAATCTTTTTACTTCAAATGTTTTTATTTGGAATTTTATATAAATATTATTATTAGAAAATACCTCAAAAGGTGCAAAGAAAGGTTGATAGAAATGTTAAATTGAAAAAATTATATTTTGGTTTAAAATAATAAATGTTATAATAATTCAATAATCCAAACTAAATTTAATCAATAAGTTGCCCAAAATAAAATAATTCCACGCAAGCAATGTGGGAGATGTGACATGGATCCAAAAACTAAGAAATCTTTATTCTAAATTTTATAATAAAATTGAAGAGCCACAATTATCGAGAAGCTTAAAGTCAGTGCTATAAGAGGCATTTGCGAGGTGTATAACAAAACATGAACTCAAACATTTACATTTCATTGTATGAAATTAAAATTTTAAATTTTAAATTGAAAATCGTAAGTTGAAATATCCATTTAAAAAAATAAATAGTTTTAATTTAAATGT
>APFE031507401.1:77710-97128 GCA_000404065.3 Pinus taeda
AAATTGATATATTTAATTTCCAATTTCATATTACTATTTTAATTTCCAATTTTAAAATTATTAATATTTAGTAGATCCACTTTTGTAATTTAAATTTCATATTTTGAAATTTAATGTTTAGTATTGTAGTGATGTCTAGGCATTTTTTTCAAAACTTGTAATGGGTGTCTTATAAGTTAGAGTATCTAGAGTATATTGTACCTATACCTATAGATTTAATATACAAAGGGTGTACGGATGTAAGAGATGAATACACAAGCATATCCCTTTGCCATGCATGCTAGATGATTTAGATAACTTGTTCAATATAGTGTATGGACCTTTGTTATATAGTTGTTAAATAGTTGGAGTAGTGGGTCATGCTTTGGCTAGATGCTCCTTGAATGGATTGTGTTGGTTGTAGATTATATGAGGTGCCTAAAAAATAGAAGTTTTACATTTAATGGAGTTCATCAAGAAGTTGGATGAACCATGTACATGAATGACATTTTCTTGTACTAATAGTTGCAATAGTTAGGTACCCATATATTTCAGTGAATCCTTGTTCCTTTATACAAACTTTAATAGTTTCTTGGGGATTACATGAATTAGGTGCAAGAAGTAAGTGGTAGGTTGGACTTTTGAAATCAAGATGTTACTCAATTGATGATGGAGAAGATTTAAAGTGATAAATGTTGTGTTAGGAAATAATTATTAAAAATACATTCTTTATGTCATTCAATTCGTTTTGGGTTTAAGATGTTCTTAGCATGGAGATAAGGTTAACCTTTATATTTCTTTTTGAGATTAAGTTATCATGAAGAATGTATGTTTTGTTTCCCAAATTAATTTAGAATGAAGAATTCTTTATTTAGTCTTGTAACAGAAATGAATGTTAGCACATATTGCAAATGGTTGTTTGGGAAATATTGGTATGTAAAATTGTGAAAATTTTGATTGCTATTTTAAAATTCTATATTTTGAATGTAAGATTTAGTGTTTTTTTTTATTACAAATTTTGTGTGATAAAAACGAATATCTTTTCTTGTAAATCATTACTTTGAATGTAATTAAAATTAACTGTGGTCTAAAATTTATAAATAAAAATTTTAAGTATGTGTTATTAAAAGCTTTGAAATTATATAGCTGGTTCCAATTCTAAAATTTAATTATGAGTATGCATTTAAAAGTGGGCTTTATTTTTTTACAAGACGATCTTCCCAAATAGTCTATTTCTTAGCTATATCTTTACACTTTTAAAAATAACTAATTAATAATTAAATCACCATTACAATTAAATAATTTTAAAATAAAATTTTCACTCCACCAAAGAATGAAATTTTGCATTCATCAAATTATCTTTAAATCAATATCTATTTAACAAACAAAAATAAATTTTATTAATAAAATTAAGTGTTTGTATAAAACTTACTACACATGAAGAACCCTTCAAAAACTGTTTCCATGTGAATTTGGTGGAATATGATGTAAACCAGTTTACATTATATTTCAAGAAACAGAATATCCTGCAATGCGGAAAACACAGATTACTTAATAGTTAGTATGATTTCTTAAAAAATAAAAAGCTTATAAAAATAAAAAGTAAATGTACAGAAACATAGAACACCATGTGACTACAACCTTTTGTACCATAGTAATTTGATTGATTTATTACGTTCAAACTTAAGCAATCGATATTCCCAATAGAAGCATTTTGCTAGTCCGAATATAAGCATTTGCCCTACCCTTGATGAGATTCGAGCTGGGAAGCACTTATTCCCAATACCTCTGCATAGTCAACATGACATATGTTCATTTCAGCAAATCTGAGACTACACGGGGTCACCCTGGCAGAAATTAGTAATCAGTTGCGACTCAATTCAGGATAATTACATTGGTAGCACATTATACTTAGTTAGGTGTCTGTTGCATGTTGGTGATGGTCGAGCTTGTTACATTTGGCAGGGCAATATAACTCTCGTGGATTCTGAGGACCAGCTAATCTGAAAATTTTACCGGCATTTTCATTCTACTATCTTCTCCAAAAAAGGAAAGGAAGGAATCCTTATGTACTCTCTTTCTTCATTCTATTGTCTTCTCGAAAAAAAGGAAAGATAGGAATTCTTCATATCAAGAACCTGCAAGGAAGGAATCCTTCATATCAGGAACCTGTAATTTCGTTAATTAACCCTAAGTAAGTTCGTTCATTAACTTGAAATAAGTTCTGTCATTCAGGACCACCTCTACATATTTCGTAGATTAAAGGCTGAGTAGAATTATTCTCAAAATTCTAGATAGTAAGCACTTATTTTGAGCTACCTTATGCTTGATCTTGACAGGTTTTTAAGCCGGTTAAAATTATTAACAAAACTCTACGAATTCAGTGCTTATTTTGAGCTCCATTGTACTTGATCTTACTGGTTTTTTCAATTCCTTTGTTCTTTTCCTTTTCTCATCTTGTAATTTGCTAAAAGCATAGATTTTCAGTGCTTATTTTGAGCTTCATTACACCTGATTTTGACGCTTTTTTCATTTCCTTTGGCCTTCTCCTTTTCTCTGCGTGTAATTTGCCACCGAAAAGCATAGACAAACTTTATAAAGAAATGGCAGCCAGTTTCGAACCCTGCTTAAATAACTTTCAGAGGTAAGACCTTTTCAAAGTTTCCTATTAAGCATAAAGAAATGAAGAAATCAAGTACTTTGAGATCAAAGTTTAGAGCATAGGTTTTTTCAGTTTTATTTTTGTGCAAGTGTTTGGACATGCCAAAAAAGAATTACCAATGCAGGGTGCCTCATTACATCTGAGCCAGTGGCTCGAAAATGTTGTTTACTTCTTTCGCTTTGTTGTAACAAAACTGAAATAATGAAGGAAAAACAAGAAAGCTCAACTGAATAACCAAGACATGAAACTTCCATCAACTTTCCGTTTTCAACTTGAAGACCCATTTGCATCCAACAACACTTCTCCCTTCAGGAAGCTCTATAAGATCCCACATATTGTTCTTGGCTAAGGAGTCCATTTCTTCTTCCATAGCCGCTTTCCATTTTTCGCTATCTGTATCATCTACTACTTCGTAATAACAAGAAGGTTCCCCATCTTCAGTAATCAAAGCAAAAGATGAAGCAGAATCTTCATACCTTTTTGGAATTTTTCATTCCCTTGTAGACCTTCTTAGAGCAACTGGTTGCTGAACTGGTTCAGAAACTTGCAGTGGTTCAGAGGCTTCAACGGCTTCCTTTGTGTCTTCAACACCTTTTTCTCTAGAGGTTTCTCCTTCCTTTCGACTGTCACTGAAAAGTCTAGCCTCCAACTGAACTCGTTGATTTGGCGATACGTGTTCTTGTTCAATTCTTTCAACAGTTGATTTTAAAAGAGAGGATTCATTGAATGTTACATCTCTACTAATGACTATCTTCCGCAATGTAGGATCCCACAACCTATATCCTTTCACTGCATAGTCATACCCAACAAAGACATAACATTTCGACCTTGGATCTAATTTTGAACACTGATTTTTCGGAATGAGAGAATAAGCATCACAACCAAATATCCTCAAATGTGAATAGTCACAAGTCTCACCTGTCCAAAATTCTTCAATAATTTTACAATCAATTGCTATTGAAGGTGATCTGTTAACTAAATAACAAGTAGTAGATACTGCTTCTGCCCACAACTCCTTTTGCAAGTTAGCATTGCTGATCATGCTTCTGGCCCTTTCCATAAGAGTCTGATTCATACACTCAGCAACACCATTTTGCTGAGGAGTATAAACAACAGTTTTGTGTCTAACAATTCCCTCATCCTTACAGTATTGTTCAAATTCAACTGAAGTGAACTCACCACCATTGTCAGTTCTTAAGCATTTAATAGATTTGCCTATTCTTTTCTCTACCATTACTTTAAATTGTTTAAAAACATTTAATACATCAACTTTCCTTTTTAGCATATAGACCCAGACTTTCTCGGAGTAATCATAAATAAACGTTAAAAAATACATTGCAGCTTCATATCACACAACAGGGGAAGGCCCCCATAGATCAGAATGAATATAGTCTAAAACATCTTTACTATTATGATTTCCAACTTTAAATCTTTGTTTACACTATTTTCCATACACACAATGTTTACAGAAACCTAAATTTAAGGATTTCAGACCAGGAAGAGATTTACGTTTCATCAATATCTGAAGACCTTTCTCGCTCATATGACCCAATCGTTGATGCCATAGACGAGTACCTACTTCCTCCCTTTTTGACGCAACCGCTACTTCAATGATCTGAGTACCTCCTTTTAACCTGTAAATATTTCCGACCTTTTTTGCCTTCATAACTACAAGTGCCCCTTTAAAGACATTCAAGATGCCATCTTCACCTGTAAACTTATAACCATATGAATCCAACACTCCCAAAGAAATCAAATGTTTCTTCAAATCAGGTATATGTCTAACACTAGTTAATGTTCTAAGTGTGTTATCATACATCTTAATCTTGATATCTCCCATCCCAACAGTTTCACATAACACATTGTTACCCATAAACACAGAACTACCATTTACATTTTCATATGAGGTAAACCAATTTCTATGTGGGCACATGTGATGCGAAGCACCAGAGTCTAACAGCCAACTATCTAAACCCTGAGAGACATTACATTCAGGTGAAGTTTCATCTATCATACATAATTCTTCAGCAGATAAAACTTCGTCTATCATACCTGAATCGACCTGATTCGCTTCGTTCTTCAGGTTTTCAGATTCCTTTTGTTTCCAACAATCCTTCTTCAAGTGTCCAATTTTATTGCAGGTCCAATATTTTGCCTTTTTCTTTCCCTTCGATTTCGATCTGGAAGACCCCCTTGGTTTTTCTCCTCTTTCCTTTGAGCGTCCTCTAGCTACCATGGCTTCTGATGCAGCTGTTTTAGTGTTGGATTTCCTTCGTACTTCTTCAGACAAGAGAGCTCCCACAACTGATTCAAACATCAAAGAATCAGCAGTGCTCAAGCTGATTGAAGTTACGAAGTGATCCCATGGTTCAGGCAGAGAACACAACAAAGTTATTGCTTTATCTTCTTCCTGTATTTTAACTTCCATATCTGTTAATTGACATATTAGTCTGTTAAAAACATTCAAATGTTCTGCAACATTTGAACCTTCTTTCATTCGAAGACTCTATAACTGTCTTTTCATATAAATTCTATTGGTTAATGACTTTGTCATATAGAGTTTTTCAAGTTTTTCCCACAATCTTGACGTCGTAGTCTCTTCAACAATTTTGAAGAGAACTTCATCTGCTAGGCATAACCGGATGGTACTGAGAGCTCAGGCATCCAAGTCCTCCCAGTCTGAAGTAGTCATGGTTGCAGCTTTCTTAGTTGCCCCATCCAATGCCTTGTGCAACCCTTGTTGCACAAGCAGATCCCTAACCTTCAATTTCCAAAGAGCAAAATTGTTGTTTCCGGTGAATTTCTCCACGTCGAATTTTGCATTCGACATCTTAGCCATTTATCTAGGATTTCAATCTTCAGTCCTTAAACTAGGGTTTTTCCTTTTAAGAAAAATTAATCTGTCTTTGAACTAGAGTTTATATTTCTCTTTCAAAAAATAATAACTTTTCTTTATATACAGACCCTTTCTTACAAACCCCTTTGTTATTCAAACAAACAAAGAAACCGTTCCTTCCTTTTTTTTTTCAATATTTGTATAAAAAAAAACTTGACTTGATTTCAATTTGCTGTCCTTGCTTAAAAAAAAAAATTCTGCTGAAAATAAAAATTCTGGAAACTCTGATCAATACCCGGATTTAACAGCAACTTGATTTATCTTGCAGAACCTTGTCTGGCTTTCCACTCCACGCAGGTCACACAGCTCCTTCACGCAGCAAAAAGGCGCCTCACGCAGGTCTTACCTCAAGCAGGTCTCACACAGTCACGTAGGTCTTTCCTCAAGCAGGTCTTCACATAGTAATGCAGGTCTTTCACACAGGAAATCATTCACCTCGCACTGTAGGTTCTCATTCGCTCACCTTTTTTTTTAATACGCAGCAATCTGGCTCTTCACGGAGGGACAACACGTCTCAGATCACCTTTCACACCTCCTTCACACTTCACGCCTCCTTCATGCAGCAAATCAAAAAAAACCTCATGCCTTTTCTTCAACGCACAGAGGTTCATGCATGGACAACTCCTCAACTGCTCCATGCCTTATCTTCAATGCATGGACAACTCCTCAACTGCTCCACACCTTTTCTTCAACGCACAACTGCTTTTCTTCAACGCCCAGAGGTTCAACGCATGGACAACTCCTCAACTGCTCCACACCTTTTCTTCAACGCACAGGCGCTTTTCTTCAGTGCCCAGAGGTTCAACGCATGGATAGCTCCTCAACTGCTCCACGCCTTTTCTTCAACGTAGAGCCGCTGTTCAACGCCCAGGCTCCAACATCTGTTTTTACATTGATATGTCTTGGACTCACGCTGGTCTTCACACAGCAAAGAAAAATCCCCTGCAACTTTATGCAGGCCTTGTGCCTCACGCAGGTCTTCACACAACAAAGAACCAACTGGCTCTAATACCATTTGTTGTAACAAAACTGAAATAATGAAGGAAAAACAAGAAAGATAATGAAGGAAAAACAAGAAAGCTCAACCGAATAACCAAGACACGAAACTTCCATCAAATTTCTGTTTCAGCTTGAACACCCATTTGCATCCAACACGTTTCACAATCGTATACACGCTCAAAAATGGATTGAAGATATGTACGTAAATATAGGTTTGAAACCCCTTACCCATGTTAAAAGACGTAGAATTTTCTATTTTAAGTAGTGAGCAATGGTTAGCTACAAAGTAGAGTATTAAGACTTAATACTTTTAGAGTTTCACATAGACAAGGCTTAAATATCACGGACTTTACTCCATACTTTGATGAGGTTCCATTTTTACATGTGTGCCAGGACCTTGAGGTAGGTATGTAGGCACCCAGAGGTAAGAATTGAAAATATGGCATTCGTGAGCCATTCGAATACTTGAGGTAGCTATGTTGGCACTCAGAGGCAAGGATCAAACTTAGCGTTGGTGGGCCACTAGGGTACTTTCTTAGCAGTAGGCATGACGGCACTAAGAGGCAAGATTTGAATTTATCCCACTACAATGCTTATCCAAATGTTACAGACGCTAACCCATCTCCATGCTATAATTAAGGCCTGCCATTTTAACATTTGTTGGTTGGGCTGTAGGAATGTATGATAATTATCTAGGTTTGAGTCTAATGGGCTACGCTTGAGAATTCCACTCTTGCCAAAAATTATGACATATTCTTCTTCTTTCATGGATATGAATATTTATTCAATTCCAAACTTAAAAGAACATGTCTAACATTTAGGAAGAAAGGGGGAGCCCTTGAATTGCTTTTATTTCCAAGTTTGTTCATTGATATGAATATGTTTAATTCCACATGGAAGAAAACATGTCTAACCTTTGCAAAGAAAGGCTGACCGCTTTGCTTGTATTGTTAAGTTTAGTCCCTTTCTATGCTCTGCTTCATTTTCTTTTCTTTATTTTTGTTTCCTTGTAGGAACACTCTTGTACGGATTCCCTTGAAGCATAATATATAGGGTGGACAGACTTGGTTAGAAGTGTTAAATATAGATAAGTGTTATATATGGGGATGTATAAGTTAAATTTGCGATAAGCCCAGCGGGCTAGTTTAACTGGTTTCTTTGGACTAACCCCTTTCAAGTGGAGATTATTACAAATTTCATAGGTTCAAGTCCAATAGAATGTGACAAATCATTTTCAGGATTTCATCCAACTCTACATGATTTATGCATGTCGTCAAAACGAACTTCTAAACCATTTGAATGAAATGATAGTCGAAATCCATATATGTTTTTGGAGGACCAAAATGATGAACTATATAAAAAAATTTCCAATTAGATGTAGTGGTAAAGCCCACAATAGATGCTGAAGTGATCGGTAGTCCTAATTACATCTTACTTGGGTTCCAAGAGAACGATTTTCATGGTCATGTTGATCAAGAACATCTCATTAGCCTAGTGGTAATGCATTTAAAAGTTCGCATTACGATTTTGTGAAATTTCCTTGATGTTTTCTCAAATTTTCTATTTTCAATTTCCATTTTTTGAAGTTGGGATAGGTTTTATCTTTAAATTCTAAAGAGCTCTTGCACATGCACAACCTTTGTGGCCATGACTCTTTGTAAAAATGGCCTTCGCTTTCATTACATTGTGGGTCATTAACTTTGTAGCTTTAACCCCCTTGCTAAATTTATAAAGATGCTCAGTCTGGTGTCTTGATTCCCTTGGTTACTCATGAGTAATGGGTGACTTTTTTCTACAGTTTGTTTGCATATTTAAGGGATTGTAAGGTAACCTTTTTTTTAATTACCTTGTATTATTAGAGAATTCATTTATCAAAACAAATCATTTTGAAAATGAATGAATGGCACTCTTTGAACTTTGGTACTGTAGAAATTTTGAATAATTTAACACATATTCAACAGAGATTATCCTGATCATGTACTATTGTGGAAAACATACACAATACATAAGCTCCTCTATGTTGATCATCAATATAGCAGCATCAATAACAATAAAACATCAAGAGCATTCACACATTAACACAATATGTATCTCGAGGAAAGCATCTCGCTAAAAACCCCAACTATCTGTATATTAATGATTGAGTCATGTAACATTACACAGCATAATACTTCTCACAAGTATCTCCACCTCTGTTACACACAATACAGCTCAGATCTGAATCAATCACTGGCTCAGATCTCTTCTGCTACTTGCCTGCCTCCGCTGCTCAATACCTGCACAAGAACCGGTGATAATACCAAGGCAGCCACGTCTTTCCTTGGCTAAATCACGTATTTCCAAGCTACAATGTGGAAAAACTCATTGGCATACTCAATCCCCTGATTTGTGCAAGATCTGGTGCACAACTATAGTCACAACTGATAGCAATCTGATTCTCTAACACCTGTCCCTGCTGAACTGAACAAGCACTGACATGCAACTGAGTTAACTGATGTATTCATTAGTTGTATTATGAGTTAATAACTTGTGAATTAATTAATAACTAATTCACCCAACTCATCTCTAGTCTATTTGCCAGTTAGACTAAATACAACCAGTTTAACAAAGCTAAACTGAACACAACTCCATCAACTGCACCTCCAGTCCACTAAACTCAACTCACTTGAGTTCTAACTGAAGTCCTGCATGCAAATATTAGTCATCCCATAGGTAACCACGTATTTCCTTTTGGGATCTGCATGTACCACATCCGTAGCTCATCCTCAAGTGCTCCAAGAGAATAAGACAAAGCTTATAGTCTAAATATTATTATGAGCTAATAATATTTGACTGTTCTATATTTAGACTGAGCAGTCACTCCGCTGTGGTGTCACTGCACTGTGGTCTAAAAATAGAAGTCCATCTATTTTTCCAACTTGATCAATCATCCATAAACAGTAACCTGCAATCCATAGACATGATCCATATGTCTAAAAATAAACATAGTCTAAAAATAGACTTGCGCCAAAAATAGCCTGCGGGCCCACTTAGTGAAGGCGACTCCTTTCCACTAAGCTCCATCATCTTGTTGCATTCTCAACAAGCATTTCTTGTTGCACACTTTTCAACAAAAATGTCCTTATCCATTACAGGAAATATTATGACTTCAACATAGCATGAAAGTAAGGAAAAATATATATTTACCCAATCATCCAAATTAAATCCAGTTAATTGCGCTGAATAAGGGGAGGTTAATCTGGAAGATTTCATTGTGTGTCTTTATCTTGTAAGAAAATTTCATGTTTACGCATATCATTTGACGATAGAAATGTCACTGTGTTGCAGCGGAGAAGGTTCTATACATGGCTAAGAACACGTCCACACGCACAAACTTGCTCTGTGTCAAGTGGAGTTAATATGTGAAGTGACGAACGTAATCTTTCAACAAATGGTGCTTTGAATAGATGTTAATTGCAGCCATAGATTTGAGAAGTAGCAGAGTGATTTGGTTAGTAATATGGAATCCCACCAATTCCTTAAAGAGGGCATGTTGTCAGATTATAAATTAGTTGGTGAGGGCAGATCACAGACGCAAAGCTTGAACTTTGGGAACTTGGGTGACTTAAGCTTCCGTGTATATGAACTGGGTTGTTCTTAGATTCCTTCACATGGCCTCTTCTTTCATGGCATCACAAGCTTCTGCGAACTCTACCACTACCACCACATTGAATAATGCCATAAACTTTGAGCACCTTAGCTCATCTTTCTTGCCAGTAGGATTCATCTTCAGTCTATTCGCAAAACTAAAGCTTCGACCACATGGTAAGGTTTCCCACTCTTTGAAAATATCGTATAGAGGTGCCTAATATCACCATCCCTAAACTTGTGAGGGTTTCGGTACAAATACGTAGAGTGTTGCGCGTCTTACAAATTGAGCACTCCAAAGAAGTAGAATGTACGATTAAGGAAAATCAGTGCGTGAGCACAAGAGAAAGAGAGAAGCGATGGAACCAGTTCATACCACAATTCAAAATTGATCCACGATAGTTTCGAGTTGATCCAATGGTGTAGATTGGTCCACCATGACAAAATACAACTATATAAATTCAAATTTAGCGGTTGATGGGATTATAATTACGATCCCATGGAATATTTTAATGTAAACGATAAATATTAAAGTTTAGTGATGGGATTATAATTACAATCAGATGGTTTTTGGAATATCCAATGGTAGCACGCATGGCAGAGGTTTAATCATATGGATGATGTGGCATTTAAAAAATAAAATATGGTAACAATTCCATGCAAAATCCTTGGTCAAGGTGGAATGAATTGTGTTTAAAATTTATTTGAAGTTTGTAAAAGTAAATGTATTGAGCCTAACCAACTCAATACGTGTTTTATAGCTGTTAGAATTGACTCCCAACAAATATTTCATGAAAAATAAAACTAATAACAAAATTGAACCAAGATGCAAATAAAAATGTAAGAAATGAAATGGATCATATGAGTGTAGTAGAAACAATGTTTTCCAAGGCACTATGGCAAGAATACTGGTTGAGGAAACAACATAGGTTGGAGTAGTAGTTGAAATTGGAGGGTGGAAAAATATAGGTAAATCTCTGTGTAGAATAATAACATACACATTACCATATTGTTATGTGAGTCACACCCATTATAGCTAGTCTATATGTTATGTTTTAGGTTGATGTTGTGGTCCCAGATAATGTATGTACCTCATAAATCTATGAGTCGGAGTGTGTATTTTCTGTCTCATTTGATGTAAAACTATCACCACGTTGCAGAGGAGAAGGTTCTACATATATTCGTTCTACGCCACCTCATATTTGTCCCACATGGAATCCAAACCTTATTTGTAGGTTTGGATCAAAGTAGATTTGGCCACGAAAGTCACTCCAATTTGGGATTCATGCTATTTTCCTATTGTGGATCTCATGTTTTTCTCAAATCCAGTGGAGGTTGACCAATAAAACACACACTCATAGGAGAAAGAAGTTGATGATGTCAAGCTGTAAACTTTTTCTAATCAATCATCCCTTGGCCTAGACCCTTTGGCAAGCATGGAATGAAAAGGTGGGATAAATGAGATAAATTAAAAATAACGATAGAGAAATCATATTTGGTCAAGTTTTTTTTCATGGTAAATTGATATTCGAAGCGACAACCATGAACTTAGACATTTTAAGACATTTTCCAAATGATTTTGACTAAAAAATTACATTTCATTTTTAAAAATTTGTTTTCAATGTTTTTCAAATTATGTAAATGGTTTTTAAATATTAGATAAATGAATGTGGAGTTGATAGCCCCCAAGATATGTCCCTGAATCTTGGACTCTTTAGCCATTAGCAGTAAATATGACCCAACTAGATCAAAGAAATGTCTAAAGAATTCATCAGTCCAACCGTCTGGCTAAGGGCATTTATCTTTTGCAAATATTTTAGTATGTTATGTATCTCCTCAAAATCAATGGGCTTGTATAATTTCTGGTTTTTAGCCGGATCGAACATGGTGGGATAGGAGTCCAAACCCCAAATCTGGTCCTCTATTTGAGTACCCCCTCGCACCCTGTATAAGGTTTCAAAGAAAGAAACAACTTCTTTCTGGATATTAGAAGTATATTGTGCCATGTTTCCATTGGAGTCTCTAATGTGCCAAATCGAATTGATGTTACTTGTGTAGTTTGCATATCTATGAAATTTTTTTGTGTTCTTCTCCCCTTGTTTAAGAGACAATGCTCTGCTCTTGTAGTGCTGCGTGACCTCCTGTATGTGCTAGATCTTTCTCCTTTTTTCCTCCATATCCTTTATATTGTTGATGAGATCTGGGGAGGTGTTTCCATTATCCAGGATCTTACCGAGTCTCTCCAATTCCTCCTTTATGTCAGGTAAGTCCTTTATCATGGTTCTTTTCTTAATTTGCTCCCATTTTTGATCCTCCAATTTTAAGGCCTGAATTTTCCCATGTATGGCATGCATGGGTGAAATATTTGTTCCTTGTGTGAGGTTGGCCAGAAGGATTTAACCAATGTGTTAAAATATTCGTCCTTGAGCCAATTTTTGTTAAATTTGAAGTGCATACACAAACGCAACTCCTCCCACTTCCAAATGAACAATATGGGCATATGATCAGAGACATATATCTTAAATACGTCAAAATGGAGGAAACCCAATATCTTTACAAGGTTTTCATGGACCAAAAATCGGTCAAGTCCCTTTCCAATATGTTAGGGGCCAGCTTGGCCATTATGCCATGTGGGCATAATGGGTAGGGGTCGAATGTCCATGAGGTTGTTGTAACTGAAAAGCATATGGAGTCTATCCCCAAGGGGATCCTTTTTGAAATGTGAGCCCCAACATTCTTCCAAGGATGCTTTAGCATTGAAATCTCCAGCAACTATAAGAGAGCATATCTTGAGTAGATTCGAAGCATCAAAGTTGTCACAAAGTGAAGTACGATCCCTATAAGGGGCATATAAATTTAGAATATGTAAATGACCGACGACTCCCTAAGGTCGTCTTGAAAGGAAAATACCTGGGAAAAATTTATATGCTCTAAGCAGATCCCATAAAGCCGCCATTCCACCAGATAGACCCATTGAGTCAACTTCCACCATATGCCACTCTAGGAGTATTTTTCGAAAGTACTCAAGAAACCCATGTGAATTCGTCATCGTTTCTTGTAATAGAATTATGTAGGGACAAACAAAGGAGAAAATATATTTGAGGGAGAGGAATTTGTGCGAGTCCCCCAAACCACACAAATTAAGGGATATACATAAAGTGATGTTTCATGTAGGCTGGGCGCAATTACTCTAAGGGCCCAAGGGCCAAAGAAAGTGCAAATGGGAATATCAATGAGGTCAGAGGATCCAGAGAAGGGGATGGGTTTGATTTTTGGGTGGCACGGGAAATGTTGGTTGCCCGACCCCCCTCTACAATAGAGAATGATATTTAGGGCCGAGTTGGTGCTTCTAGATGGGGATGGCTTTGGTTATTCCTGATGGAAGGATAGGACATGTAGGTCGAGTGTAGGGTTCAAGAGGAGAAAATCAATGTTGCTACCCACCGAATTTCGAGAGAGGTGTCAGGCAAAGGTGGAATAAGGGGACAGCAATCAGAGGGTGGTCTCGGAGTATGGGGAGATTTCTCCGAGTTACACATAAGGGGTGGATGGTTTGAATGGACCAAAGACTCAGGGGGAATCAATGATATAGGTAGCGAGGGAGATATGGAGCAAGGAAAAATGGGAGGAGAGGAGTGTTGAGGAAAGATGGAAGGTTCCAGAGGCAGGGAAGATACCACATTTTCAGGAAGACATGCGTCTGCCATGCCAATATGTGAGAATCGAGGGGAGGAGGATAAGGTGACATGTGAGGAGGATGTTGGGTGCCCAGTCACATGAAAATCAACGGATGAGAGGTCAATGCTAGGTGAGTTACTTGAAAGAGTAGGTTGATGCTTCTATAAATTCTGACTCGATCCACCATTTCCACGGATGTGTTGACCATCAACCTCCTGACCAACACCACCGCTTCCACGAGTGTGCCCACCTTCAACCTCCCTTCTACTGAGTTGTCGAGGACATCAGGCCATGAGATGCCTTGTGTGATGACATATAAGAAAAAGAAATGGAATTCTCTAGTAATCCAATCTCTGATGGGCGTGGATCTGCTCCCAGACCAAATCTATGTGCGCAGGGAGTCCTCTAGAGAAGCCTAATTCTACCATGATCCAAGCGACTGTTTTTTCCTGAGCCCCTAAACGCTTTGGATCAACATATATGAACCTTCCAATAAAATTTCCAATGTCCGTCAAAACACTTCCGGACCATAATTCACCGGGAAGCCCAGATAGCTTTACCCATATCATTTTGTTCCTTGGAGTGTCCCTAAGAGGATTGAAAGCAATGTACCATGGGTGGAGGAAAAAGAAACTACATCCCCGAACCCATGGTATTTGGCAAATTTTATCCAAATCCTCCTAATGTAGGAAATGGAAACTATAGCATGAGTTGGTAAGCCGACTAATCGTAGGAGTGTAGCCAAGAAACGTCTTCTAATGAGCATATAGCCATTCCCGCATCTTCGCTTCCTGAAGGTCGAAAAAATACCATCGTACCCCCAATGCACATCTTTTCAGACTAATCACTCAATCCTTAAGGATGCCATAAAAGAAAATTAGAAGATTTCTCTGAGGAGAAGTCTTAATCGACCTGCTTCGATGCTTTGCCTTAGCTGCGAAAGGAGGAGTGTGATGTAATTTAGGGTGTGGATGAGCTACATTCTGTATAAGTGGATGATCATTGTGAGGAGATTACACTTGGGTGTAAGTCGCGACAGGATGGGCAGAAGTTGCATGGGTGAAATATGACAAATGGATGTCGGGAGGGGGAATGTGGGATGGATCCTTATGTGCCTCGTGGGTAGTCAATATGGAGCCATGAAGGTGTGCCAATTAAGTGGCAAGGGTGGCCCCTAGAAATGCCTCATGCTCCGATGTGGAAGATTTATATAGGTTAGAAAATTCCATTGGCCCAAGGGTAGGAGAGACATGAAAATTGTAAAGATAGGTCCAACTCAAAGTGGCATAAATTATGCCTTGTAGATTGACCACCAAGCTCACATAATTAAAGTCATGCCAATTTGAAAATCGTCTGGTTCAGAAATAGGTGGGTTCATCCAGCAAGTGATACTGGAAAAATTGGACCACCCAAGAAGCCCAAAGAATTGCAGTGCGAGAATGTGTAGTAGAAACATGAATGTGCGTGCCTTTGAACCATCATCCACAATAGCAGCAACAACAAGAACCCACACATGTCCACCATCTATTGCAACATCTAATCCCAAAATTTTTACAAGGACGGGATATGGTGAAAGAGCCAATTGACTTCCCCCATAGTATAGTGTAATTAGTCATTTCTGGACAAGTCCTCGGGTTAGGAACCGAGTCGGGGAAAGAAACATTGAAAATGTTTGTCAACGAAAAAGTCTCAACTGCTCGCAAATGATACAATATAGAATGTATATAACAAGGAGGAAAATGATAGCTATATGAACAATTTCAGATGTGAGGACAGAAAACATGACATAGGATAATGCTTCAAGCCCAATCTAAAATTATTAATGGATGTTAGATATTATATCTAGTTCTCAGAAATCAAAGATGTGAAGGAGATAGGGAGAAAAAGGACATATATTCTGCTGACAGTCTAAGAGAATGGGCCAATAACGAGGATGTAAGGAATATGTTCCTAGCTTCCAGAAATGAAACTATTAAAACATAAATAGTAATGTACCTTCCATCCCAAAAACACCACCAGTAGCTCAATGAAAACATGATGACGATAACATATCCTATTTACAAGACCTTCAATGCCATCCACATCCCGTTTCTCTGGCGAGTTCGATTTACAAATAAATCACTATTCAAATAGTAATTGTTTCTTTTAATTTTCATTTAGATAATTTTAAGAATAAACTATATGGAAAACCTATAAATGTAACCATCCAAGATAAATACCCTTTAAATATTATAGTATATCCTATGATCTTCGTAGGTGAATCACATTGAAAATGTGCAAATGGACCAATATTTTGTAATAAATCTAAATGATCTAACCTAAGCTGTGAGTGATTTAATTGTTAATTTACGGTCAAATCACAAAACTCTCTGCAAGAGTTTGCAAATTTCTTTGATAAATCAAACCAGACCAAATAGAAATAAATTTATCAAGACTTTAGTTATTTTATTTATAGGTAAATTGCAAAAGGAAATAATAGTTTGTAGCAAATAGCAATAAATTTATTAAGTTTTTAGTTATTTAAGTTAATCATAGAGAGTGTCAATCTTTGCACTAAAACTAGAGAAAGAAGGATTTTTGGTGGAAGAGAACATAGCAAGAGTTTGAAAAATTGAAAATAGTTTGCCATTTTGGCACATAGCGCACAAAGGCGACGTCATTGTTGTCATATCCTTTGCTGCGATCTCGTCTCCTCTCTCAGTTATCACGCATAGAATAGAAAATACATCACCTAAATATAGAACCCCTCTAAGGACAATGCACATTGGAATTGCAACACAATATACACAATGTCCTTCGAAATACAATTCTAAAATGCTACAAAGAGACAACAAACAAGGTAGAAAATAAACAAACGAACAAATTGTAAGATATATAATAAGAATAGTCTTCTTTTGATTAAACTCTAGTCCTTGGATTGGAAACTTACATCTTACATAGAATGTTGAGAATATGGTCATCAATTATAGAAAAGATTCATTTTGACTATAATCCTAGAAACCATAACTAACTGCGTGCTTGCCTTGAATCCAAAACTCGTCTTGCTATTAATTTATATGCCTAGAATTGCAGGTGTTTTTTAAAGCTACTAAGATGTGCTCGATTTCCCTTGATCTATTTTGAGAAGTTCTTTTTTTTTTTTTTTTAAATAAAAGTGGATGAGCTTCTGAGTAATCTCTTGATAATCTAATAGTTTGTCTCTCGTAATTTTTTTGATGGGAGATATGTGATTATGGTGTCAGTGTTGGAGCATGGGTTTATGGAAGAATGCAATATTCCTTTCCTCTTGTTTAAGCCAACACACCCATGGTTTTTACTCCCATAGAATTTCTTCTTCCTTCAAGCATTGTTTAAGATTAGTGAGGGTAGCGGCTTCTTCTATTATTAATGCATTGGATGGACCATATAGAATAAATGTTGCGCATAAATGTTTTACTGTAGTTTACGTATTTCTTCCAAGATGTTGCCAAATTTGGTTTTGTTATAGCCTTTGAGCCTCCATTTGATGTTTTTCATTTCTTTTTTGGAGTTTGTACATAGAAGAGACTTCTATAGTTTTTAGCTCTCCTCACCGTTACATTATGTTTTCCTGGAAATCCAGATGATGGAGCCATAACTTCTCAAATTGAAAGGGCCTACTGCAAGGTCTAGGTTGAATGCCTATACTTAGGCATATAGGCTAGTGGTTTGAGCCATGAATCGATAGTATAGATGCTTCGAAAACGATGTTCTAGACCATGATAGATTATATGACTAGAAAGTGATGCAATTTTGAGACCACTTGTTGTGCCCCTCCTGTATTATTTATTGTTGCAAAATATACCAAATGTAAGCATATCATTTTGTTTATGAAGAGAGAAAAATATACGTCAAGCCGCCAATGCCCATAGACCAACAACTAAATTGAAGTTTTCTTTTAAATATTTTTATCTTAATTTACAAATTTATTTTTCAAATAATTTTCTATTTGAATTTATAGTTACTTTACTCTTTTTATTATATATATATGAAATGATATTTTCTTGCAATACAATTTCAAGCAAGATTATGATTTATTTGTTATTTAAAATATATTTTTTAGTGTATTAATAAAAAAAATACTCATAAGACCATTTCATTTATAAGTTAGACTGTGTGTGTGAATTAGGGTAATTTCAGGTGGTCTGGTATCTTCCACCATAATACCATTTCATTTATTAGTTAGATTGTGTGTGAATTGTGGTTATTGCAGGTGGTTGGGTAGAAAGTTTGTTATCTTCCCCACTGAGTGGTATAATGATGATAAATATTACTGTAGTGGCTATGCCCCTATAAATGTTGTTGTATTGATCCCCACTTGATTGATACAATGATTAGTGGCTATGCCCTTATAAATTTCGTTGTATTGACCCCCACTTTCACCCTAAGAATGAAAGAGAGAATGGTTTCCCTTTCAAAAATAATATATAAATAAATAATATCTAATTAAATTGTTGTATTGATCCCCACTTGGAAATGTTGTTGTATTGAAACCCACTTTCACCCTGAGAAATGTTGTAGTATTGACCTCCACTTTCACCCTAAGAATGAAAGAGAGAATGGTTTCCCTTTCAAAAATAATATATAAATAAATAATATTTAATTAAATTTGATTTGAGTAGTTGGAAAAAAAATATTACTATTCCTCTCTTAAATTCACATCCTACAAATAATATATCAATATTAATTTAAATATATTATAATAATAACTTAAAAGTTTTTAGTTGCATTGCATTGCTTTGCATGTCCAAATGTTACTTCCTTGTATTAAACATAACAAACCATATTTTGTCAATACAAATTTAATATTGGACCAAAAGATTGAAAATAAAAAGTAATTATATTCTTTAACTTAAAATACATTTACCAATAAAATTTAAAACCATGACATGGTATCCTTACTATGAATTCAACACATTTTTCAAAAATGAATTGAATAACAATCCATTCCATAATATATTTATAATTTATTATAATTATTTTTTTCTTTAAATATTTTTATTTTTATTTATAATTCTTTTTCAAATAATCTTCTATTTAAATCTATAATTTTATTTGTTTAAATTATTTATTACTCTATTAATTAACTATATTATGAGTAATTGAAAAATAATTATTATCTCCTTTGACCAGTAAATTAATTCCTATCTATAATAAATCTATTATTAACACTTTAAATTTTCCATTAAGTTAGTTTTTCTATACACATATTCTTAAGTTATATAATATATAATATATATATATATATTCCATTTTTTTTTTAATTATTGTTGAAATGAGTTCAGTTTAAATATATTTTTATAATGACTTTAAATTTTTGTTTATATATATATCTAAACTAGAAATATTTTTATATTTTAGATGACAGATACATTTGTTTTGGTTTTTTAAGGAAATGATTAAAATGCAATGTTTTTAGCCACTTTGATGGGATGACCCACGCCTATGCATGAAGCTATGAAGACATATCTCAATACATCTTCAAGGTCTTTGATAATGACACACATTATGAGGTTCTAAGTGCAAGGTGTGCACTTGGGCATTGGATCACGAGGAGGG
>APFE031507405.1:0-15814 GCA_000404065.3 Pinus taeda
ACCTCTCCTCACGCCAACTCTTCTACTCTCTCTCTCATCATCATATTAGACTATCAATCCACCAAGGGTATCACTTTAGTTATTTCTTTTGGTTGGTATATGTTTTTTTACCCAAGTTTCTTTTATGGATTTTCAACAAAGTTGTTTTGTTGATGAAATGCTATTATAGAGCACATTTTTGTGCTTTTTTTTGGGTCTATTTCAGAGAGAAATGGAGGTTATTGGTTTGTAAATATTTCTGTTGTAGTTGTCTTGTTTTGCATTGGCTCAGGATAGTTTCACCTTTGTAATTTTTGACTTCTAATAGTAATGGTGTCTATACCTAGTTGAAGACATGATCTCCCTCTCTACGTTTTTGGTGTATGAAGAAATCTCATTATAATATATTTTTCTATTAATGGAAATATATGGACGAATCTTACAAAAAAAAAATACTATGATGTACAAGGTGAGGTGGATGCCACACAATAGTATAAGAACCATTGTAAACTTCACACTTTTATACAATTTAAATTTAAGGCCAATGCAAAGTGCAATGCAAATTCCATTATGATATAATTTATTTTTTTGTTGATTTTTTTAATGGTCTCAAGTATGATGTTAATTTTAATTTTGAATGGAGACTTTATTGTTGGAAATATAAAATTGGAGAAGAGATTATGATATGCATTTGATGTATTTCTCATCAAAATGATGCACATATAAGTACACGATGAATTACTCTTGGATACAGTTTCCAAGAGGCCTCATGGATTCCCAATGGCAATTCCTATTTCCTTAAAAATCTACATATTCTCTCAAGTAAATTACAAATTTACCATACTCCCTAAGGATTAGGTTTACAGCATCGTCCCCCGCCACCAGTGGATAATCATGCCTATGGGGCTTTGAATATATGGTGATTGGGTGTATTGTTAAGGAATTCCTTGATGTTAAGGCCCCATGGTGTAATTGTCCCATGTGCCTATGCCAAATTTCTCCAACATCTTGAATTTTCACCTTTTTTGCCTTGATACTTAGCACATCACAAGCTTCCACCTCAAGTTTGTAGAGGTTTTTCACTCTAACTTCAATCTGTTTCGCTTGCCTGGTAACTACATGTCTTAGAAAGGATTTCCTCCAATATAACTATAGAGATCAAGTTCTTCCTTAGCCCAGGTACATACATAACATATTTCAGATGAATATGGGAACCTGACTCCCTCTTAAGGGTTACAATTCCAATTCCTTTGGTACTGTACTGCCCATCATCCCCAAGTTTTATGTGCAACTGGAGATCCTTCTCCTCTAGGCTACTAAATAATTCTTTTAATCCTATCATATGGAATGAGACACCTAAATATAGATACCACACACTCCTCGTTATAGCGTTCACCATGCATGCAATTAGGGTGAAGTCTAATTTGAATTGTGAGGAAAGTGCTTCACCTCCTACTCCTTCTAAGGCTTCTTGTTAGACTTCTTTTGTGGACACTTTGTTGCATAGTGCCCATATTCATGGCAATCAAAACATTTTATCTTGCTTATGTCCTTCTTCTTACCATTGTTCTAGCTAGACTCTGACTTGATTTGGGCTTTCTTTCCCTTTCCCTTCCCAACTAAGGAAAAATTATCTTCCTCCTCATATTTGGATGTTACTCCATCTCTAGTGTTCCTCTAGATTTCTCCCTGCACCAAATTGGACCAAAGTCTCTCCCAATTTGGAAATGTGTCCCTTCCATTTACAGAGTCTTGGTAGCTATGCCATGATTTTCAAAGGCCTAGGAGAACTAGGCTCACTAGTTTCGAAGAGGGAATATTTTCTCCAACTCCTCCAAGCTCATCTCGACATTAAGTGAACCTATAGAGGTAATGTGGAATGGTTTCACATTTCTGCATGTAGATGTTTCTTAGCTTGTCCCTCAATTCCAATTTCCTGAAATCACTACCATTTTCGAATATCTTGACGAGGGTCTTCCAAATAGAAAAAGGAGTCTCTTTTCCATGTAAATTTCATACTATGTGATCTCTCACACCCTCTAGGATGCTCCTCCTAGATTTTGTGGTATCCTACTTCCACTGGGCTAACTGCTGCACATTCGATGTTTCTAGTTTTGGAATCTCAGTTTTGGTGTACTTCAGCACTCCATTATCACCAATTACATCTTCCATATTGTCCTTCTAAGATATGAAATTTGAGGTTCCCTCAAGGGCACACTCCAATCTCAATCTATTGAAAGACATTTTCTCGCACAAAAGAAAAATTGTTTCATTGATCTACAAATCAAAATATTTGAAGGAGAAGATCTATTGGCTAGTTTCTAGTGTGATTTCTACTTTGATACCATGTAGAAATTAATAGAAATTTTCTACTACTAATGAAATTGAAATAAAATCAAGAGATTACAAATTTCCTCTATTATTCTGCAAAATGGAAATCACAATTTAGAAACATGCACAATGACATGCAACCATCAAAACCATAAGAAAACAATGATATACAAGGTAACCAAACTAGGAAAACCCCTCCATTATTTTTCATTAATCAGATGAGAATGATAAACTATTATAGTGTCTTGCTTCGAATATGAAGCATGACCTACATTGTAAATATGTTCTCTTGTTGATTGCCTTGCTATGGCAAACGCTTAGCGAATTCTAGGCTCCATATTCCTCATATTTCCATTTGCAATCCTTGAGAAAATTAGCCCCTAAAAAATCGGATAAATTACTATTTTTATGAGAGATTTTTCGGCGTAAATCACATGAAATTTCATTTGTCGACACGTTTCGAACCAACCAATGTGGTTCATTGTCAGGACAAGTTGAAGAATCAGCTCTAGCTGATTCTTCAACTTGTCCTGACGATGAACCACATTGGTTGGTTCGAAACGCGTTGACAAATGAAATTTCATGTGATTTATGCCGAAAAATCTCTCATAAATTTGATATGGATCATAGAAGCCTCAATTCAACAAATTATTATTTCCTTGCATAAATCCTAAAGGAATTGATCACTTGCTTAATTCCAAGCTTGTACACTCAACTAGTATACAATTGATAATTACAATGTGCCTTTTCCTCCATTCCAGCTAGGCAATTCAAATTTCATGCATGTCTAGGCTATTTTTAGTCGATTGACTAGTTTAACTAAGAGATATCTAAGTTAACATCAATTCTACTACTCAATTAACCTTCAACTGACTCAACTGATGACTTGATCTCAGTTAACTAAGTTCAAATGGAAATAACTAAACTAGATTGCTAATATTTAGCAATCACTACATGCAAAACTCTACTCTAAGCCTATAACTTGAATTTATTGAGTTAACTAGTAGACAAGGCAATGTCACTCTAGCTAACTTACATCCAAGTCATCCTACTTGTCAGGTCAATTTAATAAGTAAACTAACACGGGTGTTTTACTTGTCAATCCGGGTTTGTAGACTTGGAAGCATGTCCAAAATATATGGATTTTAGGTAAAATCAATTTCAGAAGGCAATGTTCAAAGGTTAAAGGAAGTGCATATTAAAAATAAGTTATAAATTTAAAGAAACTGAAAAGTCTTTGATTCAAGATGCAGTAAGCAAAGGAAGAGCCTCCTAAATTAGGGGGTCCTGGTTGTCCTTCCTCACAATACTGTCCCCAAGAAGAGAAACTAAAGAGAAGTAGTTTGTGATGTGTAAAAAGCAAGAGAAGGGGCTCCAAAATTAGGAGGTATTGGTTTTCCTTCCTCACGGTTCTACTCCAACAACATTACCATTGCATCAAATCATAAATTGGAATTCAAGAAATGAAAAAGGATGTTTTTTAGTTGTGATTCATAATTTAATAGAAAGATAATTTAACTTAAATCCTTGGTTGTCCTTTCGTATGAAAATTAGATCTTAAACCAAAATCACCCATAAATCATACAAAAACCATAACACATCTAAGCAACTGAATCATAAAACTGAAACAAGAAATACTAAATCAAAACTATGCTAATTTAGACAAAATTTAACCAAAGTGTACTTAGCTTGGTATATGGGCCCTCCAACTTTGCCTTGTACACCTAGAGAACTCTTCAGCTACATCTAACTTGATACAATTATCTCAAAAGTCTCCAATAGTCTTAATACAAAATTACACACTTTAAACGGTTCATGAACTGTGTTTAAATAGGAAAATCATAAACAAACTTTGCTATAATGGCTCTAACAACCTTATATATCTTAACCCATCCATATAGGTCAAACTCATCAATTATGGTTCAAAAAATTAGGTAAATCCCACAAAATAAGAAATTTGCCCCTTTTTACTAGGGATTTCTAAATGACAAGTCAAGTTTGACGAGCGTTGGTCGGGCTTGTGTTTGCTCAGTTTGACTGAACCAATAGGTGTTCCTTCATCCGTGGTTCCCAATATTTGTAAATATGCACTTAGATATCGACCAAGTGTCCAACACATATGACTTTAATGGAGTTATTACGAGAAATTTTAATGTAGTCCAAATTTACTCTTAAAAACCTAATTTTTACAAAAAATTCTAAAAATTGAAAAAAATAATTTAGTTACTTGAATATGCAAAATAGGACTAAAATGAAGCATATGTAAGTGAAATGAGATAGAATATGGTGGTAAATGAATGGATTTGGGATAAGCAAAAATGACCAAAATTGAGGGCCAACATCTCCCCCTTGTTGATCTTCAAGCATGTCCTCATGCTTGCTTTCTCCATTTGGATCTCCTGAATGATGGTGCCCCTACTATTCCTAAACCTGTAGCTTCTTTCTGTGTAGATCGAAAGAGAATATCAACACCCTCATGTTCCTTTGTTTTGTAGGTGGCAATTTTTATTTTTTTATTTTTCATATTTATACTACCATAACTTTTTCTCCTTTAGCCATCTGTAGGCTTGTTTGGAGATGAGCATATTCCAGGTCTCACGTTTTTTAATCTGCTTGCTCAATTTCTTATTCTCCTTGACTATGTTTTTGTTGTTGTTTTCTTTATACATATTGTTTTCATTTTTCAAGTGTCTTTCCATAATCTTGTTGTCTTCCAGCTCACTTGTCAACTCTGTTATTTTATTAAGATATTCTTCATTGGGAAATTCTTTAGATTCTTCCCTTGAATCTTTGACATATGAATGAGATGAGGTGGCTCCTACCCAGGCATCCTAAAATTAGGAGTCTTTTTCTATGGGCTCTTCCCTGACATCCTCCTCCAATCTCTGTATAATCTCATCAATTTTCTTTGATGTTTGTGGAGGCTCAGTTTCAATAATTTCAATTTCTGGATCTTTTCCTTTGTTTCTTGGTTCCTCTTGTGATGTTATAGGCCTCCTAGGAATGGACAAAAAGGATTTCTCTTTCTCTATCATAATATCATCTCGCTTTTTCTTCAATCTTGTCCTAGGATACAAAGGAGAATGCATGAAACTTCTTGTGACATGTGATTGTTCAAACTTCTCCTCATTCCATGTTATTTGTTCTTCAAGGTTTTGTTTATCCAAAAACTCCTTCCAAAGTATCCCTTTTTTCCTTACCTGATACTCAAAAAGTATCTTGATTAACCCACAATGATAGATACTGGCTTCTTTAGCTTCTGTTTTGTTTTTGACATTCTCTATCATTTTAGTTAAGCTATTTGAAAAGAAGGTAAGTTGATTTTACAATCTCCTTTTATATGTTGAAGCAATTTAATATGATAGAGATATACCACATTGTACCAATTATCACAAGTGAAGTATTTCTGGATAATCAAAACTAATTACGAGCATGGTTCTCTGATCCAATCTCTTTGAATTCCTTTTATCCTATCAAAGGATCCCTTCCTTTGATTTTCTACGAAAAAGGTCCATCTTTTTTCCTTAAAATGTAGACCCTTTTTATACTCTTCTCCTATCAAAGGAAGGTCCAATGCTTGAGAAAGAAAGGTTGGGTTCAATGGTATAGAAAGTTCACCAACTCTAGTTTGTCCATGCCTGGTATAATTTCTCCACTGTATCCTTACTCTAGTCTTCTATCTTGAAGTCATCATGAATATAACAAGCAAAATATATAAATTTTACCTTATTATTCATGCAATCTTTGGATAAAAATCATGGTAAATGTACTTACGAGATCTCTATAGCTTTGAAAAAAAACAAGATTACTTCCTATGCCTATAAGTATTCAATTTCCCTATTTTCTACTCCAAATGGTATCCAAAAAAAATCCTTTGTTTGTAAAACTGAATAAAAAACTCTTACTGCGTGAAAGACCCAAAACAAAAATCTCCATCGTAAGAAAAAATTCTTACTATTTTGCAAATTGTGTTTAAATCTCTCTTCATTTGCAAAGTTTTCTCAATAAACATTAATGAAAATCCCTCACTGTTTCAAAAACTACGTACTGTGTATTTAAAATAATTCTCACTGCATTTTTATGTGCAAAATTTTCTGACACAAATTGCATGAAGAAATTGTTTTTGATACCTGAACTGCAAGTGACTTGTAGATAACTTGTGGAAAACTTTTGTTAATGGTTTTGTCCTTCCTGTGTAAACATATAGTTTTAATTAAACTCTTCTCCAGCATCTCGAGAAATCATGGCTTCTACAGGTGGTAGAGTATGTTTATGGTGATAGAGCATTGCAAATCCATAACTGGAGTCTTTTTTCTCTCACATTATGACACATCTGAACTAAATCTTAAGTTAAACTCTTTTTTCGAAATCTTGTAGCTATTGAGAAGACCCTAGAATTGACTCTTACCTGATCACTATGTGATTTTCAAAATTTGTTGGAGAGAAATGTCATCTCAGCTAGAGGAAATCTTGGTTGCTCTCTCCTTTAAAAATGCTTCTTCTTATTCTCCACAGAGTTCCTTCAATCCCTCCTTGCAATTCCACACAATTTTTCACACAATTCCTCTACTGCGCAAGGTTCTTCTCTCCCACACAATTCCCTTCACTTTCTACGTTTTTATCTACGTATTTCTCTTTCAGTTAGGGTTCTTTTCATTTTTTCTTAGGTTGTGGATGAAGACGCAGTGTTATCCTCGATTCTGAGTTGGGTTTAGCTATGATGATGAAGAAAAAAACATACGCAGACAGTGTTCAATCCTTTGAAACGTTTTTTGCTATTTTCTTGCTGCTTGATTTGACTAGCCGACCTTTCATTTTTTTATTTTGGCTACCACTTGTGTTACTTAATGCAGCATGGTTCATTTACTTATGGCCGTGCTATCTTTGTACATTCCTTCGACACTTGTTTTATGTTGCATCATAGTTTGTGACTATTTGTATATCAGAGTTTTAAATACTCATTGCCATTAGGACTTAGCTTATGATTTTTGCATTGCATGCACTATGTTTGCTTATATCCACCATACGTATTTGCATGTTACATATTCATGCCTTTATCATTGCATATTTGTCCATTTTCATCATATATTTATGTATTGATATTTGTTTTGAAATAACCATAATCTTAGGTCATTTCAAATCAGATTTTTTTTGGAAAGATTAAGTATATTTGTAATGATACTAACCCTCTCTATTCTTGTTTTGTAGGCACATAGACTAATCCTTCTTGTTGTGTAGACAATTTTTTCATGAGCAACAATTTCTTGTTTTTCAAAAAGGAGATGTGGCCAAAGTTTGGTTCATAATTGCAAATGATATAGTTGAGTGATGAGATGAATGAATGTATACAATGTAGGGTGATATAGGATAATTTAAGATTATATATACATGGCTAGGGGTACTGCATATTCAAGTTTAAACTAGGTTATCAATCTAAGAAAAAAATTCAAAATCGAAGGCATTAAGAATATTTTAAACTTACAGTACTTTCCTTTTACTTGATATCTCATTGTCAATGGTTTTCTTCTATTATTGATGACCTTAGCTCTTTTGTCAATACTTGACCTTGTGCTAATGATGACAATACTTGAATTCAAAATGAATTCTCTTAAATTATTTTTGTTGGATTGTATATGCTTGTAGTTGCTTCTCAGGTCCCTCTGATATTGATTTAAGATGAATAATTAGGTCCCTTCTGCAATAATATATGACATTGATCTTGTTCAGGTCCCTTACTGATAAATATTGATTATGGTGTCTCAGGTCCCTTCTGCAAACTAGTTGCCTAGTTTGTTAATTTATTATGAATCTCCCCCCTTGTTGATATTGAGACTTGTCCTCAAGTTTTTTAATTTTGGAAGTTGATTCCACAAAATGAAATTGAAAAACATAAAAGAGAATTCATATTGGCCAAACAAGTTTGTTTTCCGATATGAATTGGAGTTTTTGTTATGCCAGTATCCTGGATTTTCATAACCAAAAAATCCTTTATTATTTTTTAACTTTTTATTTTTATTTTATTTTTCTCTGGAAGTAGAGAAGGCATATCATTATGTTGTTCCAATACTTCCATATCGTTTTCTGTTGGGACTTTGTTCAGAAAGTCTTCTTTAGCAATAGGTTTTTTATAAACTTTGAGCCTATGACAATTAACTAGAAATGAAATAGTTGCTTCATCAATTGTGTTAACCTTGACTGCTCCATTGTCAAAGATTTATTCTATTTCATATGGCCCAAGCCAATGAGTAGTAAGCTAAGCTTTGAAATATTTATACATAGAGTCAAAAAGAAGTGCCTCATCTCCCTTATGAAAATTTTTGCTTTTGATAAATATGTCATGCCATTTGATTATTTGCTGTTGTACTAGTGATGTTTGCTCAACTGCTTGTTGTTTGATCTCGTCTAGTTCATTAAGCTACATAAGTCTCTGTTGTTGAGCTTCTAACATGTCCAATCTCAATTCTACTGCAAGTTTGAATGTATGAATTTGAAATTTAATTGGTAGCAGAACTTCTTTACTAGATACCAGTTGATATGGACTGATTCCAGTAATATTTTTCTATATAGTTATGTATGCCCATAATGCATATTTTAATTTGTCTGACTAATCTTTTCAATTCATTCGCATTGTCTTTGTCATAATGTTTTCCAAAACCTTATTAGTAGATTCCACTTGTCTGTTTGCTTGTGGATGATATGGAGTAGACCTTCTATGCTTGATTTTGTATTTTTTTGTAATACCTCAGACAATTTTAGAAGTGAATCGTGATCCCTGGTCTATAAAAATCTGTCTTGGAACTCCAAATCTTACAAAGATTTCTTCAAAGGGGAATGAAACCATTGTTTCTTCTGTTGCTCGTGCCACTGCTTTCGCTTCTACCCATTTTGTAACATAGTTTGTACACACTAAGATGTACTTCTTTCCATTTGAAGGTGGGTTAATAGGTCCCACAAAGTTAAGATCTCATTTTTCAAATGGTTCTATAAGTACTTGTAGTTTTAATGGCATTTCATCTGATACTACAGGTCTTCCAGTTCTTTAACAGCGATCACACCTTCTGACATAGTTCTAGTCCTTGAAGATTGTTGGCTAGTAGTATCCAAGCTTGAGCACCTTGTATGTTGTTTGTTTATCTCAAAAATGGTCATCACATGGTTCATCATGACATGCTTTTAGAATATAAAGAATTCTATCTTCTCTTACACAATTTCTTATTAAAAGATCAAGACTAGTATAGAAGAGGTCACCATTGACCCAAGTATATCTAGCACTCTCTTTGATTATTTTCCTTTTCTGCTTGCGAGTGAAATGAGATGGTAATATTCCAGATGATAAATAATTTGCTACATTTGCAAACCATGGGGTTTTAGTTGTTATAGAAAATAAATTCTCATTAGGAAAGTTCTCTGAAACATGGATAAGATCATTAGGAGAATTAAGTCTTGACAAAAAAATTGTCACTTGATTATCTTTTCGTGGTCTATCTAAAACAATGGCATTGAATTCCTACATTGGTAACAACCATCTAGTAATTCTACCATTGGTAATTTTTTTGTTCATTAAATATTTAATGGTTGAATGATCTATATGAATAAATACTTGATATTCTGTTATATAATGCCTAAATTTATTGACTGCATGCACAACATCTAGCATTTATTTTTCAGTTACTGTATAGTTTAATTCTATCAGAGTTAAATTTTTTCTTATGAAATAAATGGCATAGTTAAACTGATTTTCTTTTTGTTATAGAGATGCTCCTATAGTTGTGTCTGATGCATCAGTAGATATGTGGAATGGCAATGACCAATTTGCTCCTCTGAGAATGGGTGCTATAATCAATTTTTCTTTCATTTTTTCAAATTCATTTTGACAATTTTTTGTCCATTGAAACTTAATGTCTTTTGCAAGTAATTTGAACAAGGGTAAAGCTATTTTGCTGAAGTTTTCAATGAAACTTATGTAGTAGCCTACATATCCCAAGAAACTTCTTACTTCTTTCTGTGTTTTTGGTGGCATTAAGTTTACAATGACTTGTATATTTGTTGGATCTACCTTAATTCCAGAAGAGGAAATGTGGTGTCCCAACATTATCCCTTCAGTGAACGTCATAAAACATTTTTCATTGTTGAGGGATAAGTTTGTCTCTATGCATATTTTTAGAACTTTTTCTAAGTTGTTTAAATAATCATCAAATGTACTTCCATGAACAGTAAAATCATCCATGTAGACTTCAACACATTGATGTATAAGATTTTCAAAGATAACTAGGATTGCTCTTTGAAATGTAGCAGGTGCATTACATAATACAAAAGGTAAAACATTGTAAGCATATGTACCCCATGGAAAAATAAATGTAGTTTTATCTTGATCTTCTAATTCTATCTCAATCTGATTATATCCATGAAATCCATTAAGAAAGGAAAATAACTTTTTCCTTGCCAGTGAGTCTAGTACTTGATCAATGAATGGTAGTGCGAAATGATATTTCAATATTGTCTTGTTCAGTTCCCTATAGTCTACACATATTCTTCATTTTCCATTTTTCTTTGGTACCACAACTAAGGGAGAAACCCATTGACTATCAAAGATAGGGTAGATAAATCCTACCTGTAATAGTTTTTGCAATTCCTCTTTCACTATCTCCTTCATCATTGGATTCATTCTTCTTTGTGCTTCTCTTACTGGTTTGATTGTTTCATCTATGTAAATGTGATAGATACATGTTTTTGGATGGATTACTTGCATATCTGTATAGTCCCAGGCAAAAGCTTGTGAATAGTTCTGTAACAATGCAATTACCTATTGTTCTTGTGATGATTGTAGATTATTACCAATATTTAAATTCTTTCCAAGGTTGATTTCAAGGATTTTGCTTTGAGAATTGGTATTTGAGTTCATAGGAAAAATGCTTTCAAATTAATTCTGTAATGATTGAATAGTACAATTTTTATGAAAACATTGATTTAAAAGATGATCTACAGCTTCATATTGTGTTATTAATAGTTGCTCAGAAATATCAAGTTCTAGGATAAAAGGGTCTATTAAATCCTCATTTTCTTCTTCTTCTCTAAAATTAAAGGCTTTATTAATGCTTAAAACAGGTAGAGTTTCTTCCTGTCGGTCATCAGGTTATGATAGTAAAGAAGGAGATTGCAGGAGGATAGAGTGTAATATGTTTCCTTTCATCTCCATGTGCTATGATCATGCTTCCTGATTTGCATCCAATGAAGGCATCTGATGAGGCTAACCATGGTCTGCGAAGAATTAAAGGATGGCCTCCTAGATTTGTTTTTGGTTGCAAAATTAGCAAGTCTACAGGGTATTCCAATGAATCCAAAGAAACAATGATGTCCTCAAGTATTCCTTCCGGTACAACTTTAGATTTATCTGCTAGTTCTAAAATTGTAGTAATAGGTCGGATATTTGGCAGTTTTAAATACTTCATAGTTTATGTTGTCGTGACATTTATAACAGCTCCTAGATCAATTAAAGTTTTAGGAACTGAAAAATTATTGATTGAAATGGTAACTATAGGTATTCTAGGATCAATATACTTTTCAATTTTTGTTTTGGTAGACATGAGACTAGCTAATTTTCCAATGACTTAGATTGTGGGTAGATCTCTTTTCTTTTGGCCAATTTTCTTAATACATAATTCATTTATTGTTTTTGTCTAGATTGGAATATCTTTGATAGCTTGCAACAAAGGAATTTTGACATAAGAATTCTTTGATTCATCTATAATATCAAATTCAGGAAGAGAAATTGAAGTTTTATGATCCACTAACTTTTCTAGGAAAAGTGGTGTTGGAGTCAATAGTTTTACTTTTCTAAATTCAATTCCTTGGATTAGATTTTTCAGATTTTTCTCCTTCTTCAATTTGTTCTTCTATGATTTGTGGAGAATCTTTTTGTAGAACTTTTCTAGACCTCAAGTGGATGTCTTGAATAAGAAGAATAGAATATGTAGGAAATAATGTTGTTTCTTACACGTTATAGGTTGGCCTTTCCACTCTATTACTCAGATTTGCTACTGGATGAGCTGGTAATTGAGTTGGTTTAGGTAGTGGTTGGTTAGAAGGCAGTTGAAGTTGTTGAGGTTGAGTTAGTGCAAGCATTGATTGTTAGGTGAATGGATTTGTTTAAGGGAATAGCTAGAATTGCTAATATGGAAATGATTGTTGAAGATATGGTTGTTAATATTGTTGTTGACATGGTTGTTGGGGTAAAATTGTTGGGGAGGTTGGGCTCCATAAGCATATCCTCGCCAAATTTGTGAAGTTCGGTTCTGGTATTGTTGAGGAGGCCAAACCTGGTATTGGTGAAGGTTGAAATGTACCTGCAGAACATGGTTGCCAAGCTCTTCTTGGTGCCATATAATAAAATCCTTGAGTTTCTTTTAATTGGCATGCTTGCAACTCTTTTAATGTTGGAAAATCATCTGTAACATGATTTTCTGTACAAAGTCCACAAACATCTATATTATCCAAAGGACATTCTCGCAAAGGATGCTTCTTCCTATACTAAGGACAAAATGTTGATAGTATTTTTTCTTCTTGTTGTTGTTTCTTCTTTTCTTTTAATACATCAACTTGTGTTCCTAAGGTGCTCAAAATATCAGTTTTAAAGTTTTCTAATAAACTCCCCATTTCTACTCTTATTACTCCTCTTGTTGCTGATTTAGAAGCTCTTGAAGTTATATCTATTTTTCCTGTTTTGGCTCTACTTCTAGAGTACTTCTGACATAATTCATCAATTTCATCAAATGGTAAGTATGAAATATCTCCTTTACCCATCACATTGAGAATATCAAGATACTCATCTCGTATTCCTTTGAGAAAAATTGTTCTAATGGTATCAGGATTTAGAGAATGTTGTTTGGATTTTTTCAACTTGTAAAGAAATCATTCTAAGTATTCCTCCAAAATCTCATCTTCTTATTGAGACATCCTACAAATATCTTCTTTTGAATCTCTAGGCCTACAATAGGCTTGATATTTCTTAAGAAAATTTTTCTTCATTTCTTCCCAAAAAGTAATAGAGTGTTCTCGTCGTCCCATAAACCATTTTAGTGCAGATTTTTTAAGAGTAGCATGAAAAAGATGAAGCTTATGTGTATCATCATTATAACCATAAGTTCGACATAAGATATCAAATTCAAATATGAATGAATTAGGATCTTCAGAAGACATTCCATAGAAATTAGGTAAAACCAAAGGTGGAATATTCTTCATTTTTACCTCTTCTACTAGAATTTCTCTAGTATCTACAATTGGAAACCCAAAAGTAGCTTCTTCATCATTTTTTATTTATGAATCTTATCTTCTCTTATGATCATATTCTCTTTCGACATATTCTTCTCTTTTCCTTTTTGCTTCTCTTGTTGCGTCTTCTTCCCTTCTTCTTTTCCATTATTTTTGTTGCTTTTCATATTGTAAAATTTGTTCTGGAGACAGTGAGGATGTTAGATCCTTAACCTTCTTCTGCCATATCTTCTTCAACAGTTTCAAATGCTTTAGTAATAAGTTGAGATTGTGTAGTTTCAACTTATTTTGTTTATTCAGAAATAGTTTCAAAGATAGGCTGATCTATTTGTTAAAGAATAGGTTGATCAATTGGTTTTCTTGTCTCTCTTTGTCTTCCTATGAAAGATGATTTTTTTTTCTTCACTTCATAAGCTAAGAAAGTTTGTTTTTCAACAAGGGTTAACCTTTTTCTTGAATGTTGTTTTTCCTCTAACTCTTCCAAAGTTGGTTTTCTAGCAATTGGTGTAGTTAATTCAAATGGAGGTAGTCCTGTTTCTACCAATGATTTAGTAGTTTGGGGGTATTGTTTTGTGTATCTACCATTTTCATCTCTTTGTCTATCCATAAATGACCATAATGAAAAATCCTAATTAATTTTTTATGTTTTTGTTTTTTTATGTTTTCTAAATGATCTTCCTATTTTGATTAAATCTAAATATGCTTCCCCGACAATGACGCCAAAAAATGTCAGGTCAATTTACTAAGTAAACTAACACAGGTGTTTTACTTGTCAATTCCAGTTTGTAGACTTGAAAGCATGTTCAAAATATATGGATTTCAGGTAAAATCAATTTCAGAAGGTAAGGCTCAAAGGTTAAAGGAAGTACATATTACAAGTAATTTCTAAATTTAAAGAAACTAAAAAGTCTCTGATTCAAGATGCAGTAAGTAAAGGAAGAGGTTACTAACTTAGGAGGTCCTAGTTGTCCTTCCTCACGGTATTGTCCCCAAGAAGAGAAACTAAAGAGCAACAGTTTGTGATGTGTAGAAATCAAGAGAAGAGGCTCCTAACTTAGGAGTTCCTAGTTGTCCTTCCTCATAGTTCTACTCCAACACCATTACCATTGCATTAAATCATGAACTGGAATTCAAGAAATGCAAAAGGGTGATTTTTAGTTGTGATTCATAATTTAATAGAAGGATAATTTAACTTAAATCCTTGGCTGTCCTTTCGTATGCAAATTAGATATTAAACCAAAATCATCCAGAAATCATACATAAATCATAACACATCTAAGCAACTGAATCATAAAACTGAAACAAGAAATACTAAATTAAAATTATGCTGATTTATACAAAATTTAACCAAAGTGTATTTAGCTTGGTATGGGGGCCCTCCAACCTTGCCTTCTACATCTGAAGAACTCTTCAGCTACAACTAACTTGATAAAACACTCACAACATGAACAATAGTAGAACAATAGAACTGATTCTTCAAATTATCTCAAAAGTCTCCAATAGTCTTAATACAAAATTAAACACTTTGAATGTTTCACGAACTATGTTTAAATAGGAAAATCATAAATAAACATTTCTATAATGGCCCTAACAACCTTATCTACCATAATCCATCCATATAGGTCGAACTCATCGAGCCTGGTTCAAAAAATTAGGAAGATCCCACAAAATAAGAAATATGCCCCTTTTTACTAGGGATTTCTGAATGATAGGTCAAGTTTGACTAGCATTGACTGGGCCTATGTTTGCTCATTTTTTACCGAACCAATAGGTTTTTCTTCATCTGTGTTTCCCAAGATTTCCAAATATGCACTTAGATCTCACCCAGGTGTCATGCACATATGACTTTAATGGAGCTATTACGGGAATTTTTAATGTAGTCCGAATTTACTCTTAAAACCCATTTTTTACAAAAATTTCTAAAAAATGGAAAACTTAATTTAATTACTTGAATATGAAAAATAGGACTAAAATGAAGCATATGTAAGTGAAATAAGATGGAATATGGTGGTAAATGATGGATTTAGGATAGGAAAAAATGACCAAAATTGAGGGCCAATAATTATAATATACAATTGATAATTACAATATGCCTTTTCATCTACTCCAGCTAGGCAGTTCGAATTTCATGCATGTCTAGGCTATTTTTAGCCAATTGACTAGTTTAACTGAGAGATCTCTGAGTTCACAACAATTCTACTACTCAATTAACCTTCAACTGACTCAATTGATGACT